>JBAMJV010003623.1:0-199520 GCA_037951105.1 Echinarachnius parma | reverse complement strand
ACCTTTTTGTCCTGATTCCTAATGTAAATAGAGGGATTGATGGATCGTGTAAAGAAATAAGTATAATATCTCCGTTGGCACATGACTACCATCAATGGGCTAGAGAAATGTGACATGCGTGAAACAAATTAACCTGCTGCTTGTAATTTCTGTCGTTTTAGCCCAGACTAAAGTTGCGCCACTGAGATGATAAATTCGGGCCAACGAGAATATCTCCGGTGGCACATGACTACCACAAATGGGCTAGTGAAATGTCACGGGTCTTTTTAGCCCGAACTAAAGTTAAGCCACTGATGAGAATTCGGGCGCGTGAATTTACACTGTATGAATGGCGAACGAATGGGATTTTTTTTTTACGAAACGTCATAAGAAGATACTGCTAGAAACGCGGAAATCTTAGTCCCTCTCTTGATTCTCAACGAAATGTAGCCTTTGTAGGTTTCAGAATAGTCCCATAAAAAAGGGATTAAACAAAAAAGAAAATACAGATTTGCTGGATAAGAAGCTTGAAGAATGCGAGGTCATGGAGGTAATGCCGAACTATTGTATAAAAGTACATTTTAAAAGAGCACGCGAGTTTAAAGGGATCTAGTAATTTTGTGTACATGTGCAAAAAGTGATGAATGATTGATAATATTCATATTGTTGTGAGCTGATTATGTCCACTGAGTAATGTGTGAAAATGTCACGTTACATTGATATCATCTGGCCAAGTAATGAGAGTAAACCGGAAAGTGACTTGCTAACTCATTGATAATTGAACTGAGTTTTGTACACAGCCATAACTTCTCAGGGGATAATTATCGATCAGACCAATTTTGGTGGTTTCTACTATGCTCCCCAGGGAGTGGACAATGTGCAATTTGTGTGCTGAATTGAGTGCAGTATGTACTCCTACCGTGCCATGGCTGTGCATGCACGCGCAATAGAGTACTTGACCATGTCCATTGTATTGTGTGGTGGCATACTGTATACATAAGTGGCTCTATTGTATGTACGCCCCCTTACACAAGTCATGGCTCTATTGTATGTACACCCCTTATCTGCAGGCTTGGGGTATTTGCCTTTCAATAGAATTCCTTTCAAATCCCCTTTCCAATTAATGTGGCAGGCTAAAGGCTAAATTGACATAACCAGTAAAACAAAACAAAACATTCCACCCAAGTGGACTTTGACTAGCACATTGATTGTTGTCATGCATCACCAGAGATAAACCATATTGTTCCTCCTCAGACTTACGTTGAAATGAAATGCTTTAACACGTTACCAGTAATATTATGTCCTCTGACTAAAATGACAGTATAATAATGGAGACATGATAAACCATATCATTGAAATGTCAAGCATCCCTTTGTCTTGATGTCTAATGACAAGAAACAATCAAAAATATGTGGTGCATGACAACCATCAATGTTATTGTTACATTCCATTTATATGAACTGGGAATTTCTTAGGGAATTGTTTAGTCTAGCCAAAGTTGATACATTTAGTTGAATACCGGGCTATCTCTTTAACGCCGAACAAAAACAAGCGAAGCAGTCTAGACTGCGAGACTGCGTTGTTCTGCCTACGCTCGTTCACCGGAGCATACCTACCTGCCTACCGAAGGACCGTTCGTAATCCCCTTATACTAGTACTTATTCAGGGAAACAATTAAAGGGTAGTAAAGTTTTGGTCAAACTGAATATTAGTAACCAAAACCTGCACCATAACATTACAAACTGATAGCTGGTATAGCTCCACCATGCTATAAAGGTATGCAAAGTTACAAACGACTAAGTAAAAAACCTTTTATCATTCAAAAAGAGCCGTTAAAACAAGAGAGGGCGTTTTTCAAAAACGCATTGGTTTCAACCATTTTTGTAATGATAAATTGTACATGTGATGTTTGTTACAATAATGATGGAATAGAGAGATCGTCAGAAAATATTTTAAAACCTCTTTTGTAAATGTTTGAAAATGTCTAAGAATTTAATATTTGTTGTCTTAAATCATCAAATAAATGTGTGATCTTACATTTATTACGACTGGATATATTTATAGATATTTCAGCTGTTTCTGAACCGATTTTGATCAAATAAAGATATTCTGTCATTAAAGGGACCTAGTAACATTGTCCAATCCTCAAAACTTACTTCGAACTCTAGTTCGATGTCCCATGTTGTTATTATTAATATGAATATGACAAGGTATGAGAGAACCACTAGAGTTCCAAATCCTCAAAATCCAATTGGAATTGTAGCGATTTCCTTATACCTTGTTGTATTCATATTAACAATAACAGCATGACATAGGTTTCGGTTTTTCAAATTTCCATTTCGTTCTGGTCTAGTGGCCAGCTCTGCTCATCGCACTAATCGGTCCGGGTTCGAATCTTGGCCGCGCACATTGGAAGGTGACGATAAAGGGCGGTCCTAGATGTACAAATTCACAACTGATTGAACGCAAAAAAAAAAAAAAACACGTCTCTCATTCTTAAGCAGTGCGCGCAAACTAACCGAGATCAAAATGGCAATCTGCCGTGTAGATATATTTTTAAAGGGACAGTTGAGTTTTGGTATAGAGGGCGCTACACAAAATAATTTTGTTGTGAGATAATGAAAAACTGGGTGTTAAAATTTAAAGAGCATACAATTTTAATGACATAATAAACTGTATTTGATCAAAGTCCGTTCAGAAACGGCTGAGATATCCTTAAACATAACCATTTGTAATATTTGTGGGGCCTAACAATTATTCGATACTTTTAAACCAGCCGTTAAACAAAAGTGTTAAAATGCTTCCTCTTTTCAAAAATTTACAAAGGAGGTTTATAAATAGTTGTTGATTATCTCTCTATATAATCACTATTTCAACAAAACATCACATGCACAATATTTTATTTAAAATGGTTGAAACCAATGATATTTTAGAGAGCGCCCTCTTGAGTCTTAACAGCTTTTTAAAAATGATAACCAGGCTTTATATTTCGTCGTTTATAATTTTGTATTCCTTTCGAGCATGGTGGAGTTCTAACTATTAGTTTGTAATGTAATGGTGCAGGTTTTGGTTACTAACATTCAGTTTGACCAAAACTGTACTCTCTTACCAAAAATCAACTTTTGCGCGTTTCAACCAATCAGATTTGCGTATTTAGAACACATGATCTGATTTACTTTCTGCAGCGGGGCTAATAAGGCGTGGCCTAATAGCGTTAAAACAGCCATGTTAAACAGCCATAGATGTTCGTCCGAGCATGTCTATCTGTGTATTGAACCACATTATTTTTGTGAAAAGAAACCGAATTGGCGTCTAGTTGTTCATGCTTGCACCCGGCGGATCCCCCATCTCCTATGGGGAAATAAAAAGAAACCCATTTGGTGCATCACCATTGTGCATTAAGGGGCCCAGTGGGGTATTGATTTTTCCATCAAAATTGAGATTTTTATCTTGAAATGATCCATGGATTCTAAGCTTGAAGAAAATATATACTTTGTGGGGTAGGGGGTAATTATTAAATGGACAAATTAAGGATTTTGTTATCAATGTTGTACATTTCTGGGGCCGGAAGTGATTATTTTCTAGCTAAAGATTGGAGATTTGTAATTATACTTTTCTTAAATAGTCCAAATAAAAATGTCCCAAATCAAAAGTTTTACCATCCACATTTGTGTTCCTCTTTTTTTCAGAGTGAAGCAGCAACATCTATTGTCATGCAACACATGGCAGTTTATAAGTGATAAACATGCCCTAAACTTCCATTAACCTAACTAGTAGCAACTACTGTTATTTATCCCGCTATTTTCCTATTTGTATCCGTGTCACATTTATCTAACAAATATCAATATTGTATAAATTATGACCTTTCAAACTCATTTGCCGAAAATCTGATTTTTAAGACTAAAATTATAAAAAACTTGAAAAGTATTTATTCAAATTCAATGAAATTTGGAGGAATTATTCCTTGTTTGTAGATGAACAGATTAATGATGGCTTTTTAGAGGTAACCCTATTGTAAACCAAAATATGTACATTTCATATGTACATTTCTGATTTTTTGCAAAATGTTGACTTTTTGACCATGAAGATAGATGAATAATGTAAAAAGCCACCATTAGTTTGTTTGTATAGTATCATAATATCTATATTTAGAATATACAATGCATACGCCTCTATACCTCTGAGGAGATGCGTTTTGAATGTTGACTTGCTAAAAGTCTAAAATTGTATTTTTCTCTATATTATTGATGTTTAAACTCTTATTTTAAGTCCAATTGTCTTTTCTTTAGTTTTGTTGGATTCCCCATATTCTAAGCTTCCAGAAATGTATGGTTTGTAGGTGGTAGCTTTAATGGTTAGAAAGATATTCCCGATATAGTAAAAGTGTGCAAAAACGTCAAATAATACCCCACTGGGCCCCCTTTATAGAAATGGAGCGGAGAGGAGAGCCTACTTAGTAACATTGTCCAAATCCTCAACTTACTTGGAACTCAAGTGGTTATTTTATACCTTATATTCATATTAACAATAAAAACGCAGGACAGGTTTCGGTTTTTCAAATTTCCATTTCGTACAAACTACCGTGAAAGCTCTTCTTCGAGCTTTTGATACGGAATCCATTGAAATGATCCGAATACCTGGCCCTGAGAATGATAATAAGCTGGGCTTAGGTAATCGGCTTGACTGAGCAAGAAAAGCTCAGACATAATCAACTATCGATTTTCCCTGAAGGGCTGAGAGAGGGAGTGAGAGAGAAAGGGGGTTGTCTGGGAGGATCCATTGTTTGTTACTGTGGCGAAGCAAGTTAGAATCGGCTGTGGCTGGCCTTTCACTGTATTTTAAGTGGCGTATAAAACACATTGCAATATTTATGGCAATATTTATGGAAATGAAGTGGCTGACTCGTTGGCAAAAGCAGCATTGAAAAGAGAATATATAGATATTTATGTTAAGAAATCATGTAGTGAAATACGAGCAATTATTGGAAGGTATTATAATGCAATTTGGCAGAGTAAGTGGGATGCGTCCGAAAGAGGGCGACATTTGTATAATGTAAAGAAAAATGTACTTCCTGTCACATTACTGCGTTGTAATACAAGGCGTGAGGAAATTATTGTTTGTAGATTGAGACTTGGAGTAGTAAGATTAAATGACTTTATGCAAAAAATTGGTAAACACCCGACAGGGTTGTGTGCTACATGTTTGGTCAGTGAAACGGTGGAGCATTTTTTATTATATTGTCGTATGTATGAAAAGGAGAGGGAGATGATGAAAAAAGAATTAAAACAAAATGCTCTAAGTATATACATACTATTACAACCATATAATATAAGTATTGTTATGAGGTTTATAAAGAGAACAAATACATTCAAAGTGTTGTAGAAGTTATGAATATTATATGTGTATGTATCCTTTTTTTTTTTTTTTTTTTTTTTTTTTTTCCCCCCCTCTTTTTTTGCACACTAACTGGTGACGGGTTAAACTAATTTTAGATTAAGCTCCAAATAAAAGTGCTTACAGTATGTGAAAAATATGTTTATAAATATATTATTGTTTTAATTTTCGGATAATGTTTCTGGTACCATACACCCCCCGCCTGCATTCCGTGTATATGAGTGGCCTAGGCCTTGTGCCGAGAAGCCTGCTATTAAATCATACATAGCCGGGTTGGCAGGATTATACTTTTAGAAAGCGGTTTGTAGGTTGAGTGGACCAGTGTATTGGACAGAATCCCTTTTTTTTTTTTTTTTTTTTTTTTTTTTTTTTTTTCTTTAATTTTGAAAATTGAGTTTTTGATAATTTAATTATGAAAAAAAAAAAAAAGTAATGTTTGGCGTAATATATTCTTTTGAATGCAACGCCAGTTAAAATTAATAACAACAACAACAACAACCCGATCAACAAATTTTGTCAAACACTCTTGATAGCTACCTGCGTTCCGTGTACATCTGTCTGTAAATTGACTCGCCGCGCCCATCCGCCCAATCTTTGCTTCCTGAATTCTCATCGTCATCAAACGACAAACTCAAGTCACTTCAAGATGCGTCAATTCCTGTCCCTACTCGTGATCGTCGCCGTGTTCGGCTGCATCTCCGCCCTGAGCAATGAAAAGGTAAGTCCATGTAGAAGTCATTTTTTGTTGTTGTTTTTTTTGTGTTTTGTGTTTGTTTTGGGGGAGAAGTTTTCGTTTCAGTTGAATTGAGGGCTGCCTCGGGAGTAGTTCAATAGACCGTTTGTACAAGTAGTATGACCGTTTGTACAAGTAGAAATATTGTTGATTTTGGCTTTTTTCTTCTTTTTTGGGTTCGGGATGAGTTTTTGTTCTCTTCACAAAAACAAAGGGGGGGGGGGGAGAAGTTCAGAAGACAGTTTTAGTTTGTATGACACATTTAATATTTATCTTTCGGATATATTTGTTTGCATGGTACATGTTTGTATGACATGTAAACAAATATGCCTGAATATAAATGTCCGGGATAAATGTACAGTCTCGTACAAACTTTCTTGTAAACTACCCGATGCTGTTTAGCTGATGTTGATGGATGATGTTTTGCTGATGTTGATGGATGATGTTTTGCTGATTTTGACGATGGTGTGTTGCTGATGTTGAATAAGGTGTGTTGTGCTGTTGTTGCGGTGCGTTGCTGATGTTGAAGACGATGGTGATGTAACAATATGTGTTGGTGATGTTGATGTGTGGTCACAAATGTTTAAAGGGATAGTTCAGTTTTGATATAGTGGGCGCTGCACGAAATAATTGTTTTGTGAGATAATGAAAAACGTGAGTGTAAAATTTGAAAGAGCATGCAATTTGAATGGCAGAATACTTTATTTGATCAAAATCGGTTCGGAAACGGCGGATATATGAGAACATATATCCGATCATAATACATATGGGGCCCATTCGATGATTCTTTTTACAAATTGAAAAATGCTTACACTTTTTCAAAAGAGGTTTTAAAATAGTTGATGATCTCTCTATATTAATCATTCTTTCAACAAAACATCACATGCATTCTTTTGTATTTAATGTTTTAATGACGTTTTTTGAATGATAACAGGCTTTTTACTTAGTCGTTTGTAATATTAGTTTGTAATGTTATTGTGCAGGTTTTGGTTACTAAAGCTCAGCTTTACCAAAACTGTATTACCCATTTAACCTTATCAATGAGAGTGTAATACTGTATAACTTTGTCGATTCTTTTAAGACCTCCACGTACCGCACACCTAAAATATAATCTGTACTTTAAACGGAGTTTACACACTATGTTCGTTGGTTCCACTCACATAGAGTATATTTTTCATATTATTGATATCCTTTGTTATCGCATTCACTTGTATTATTCTTGTTTCGTAGCTACGTTCTTGCTGATCACGGTTTTTTCTATCAAAGAGTGCCCACGACTTGGCATGCGTGACTAAAAGAACCGATGTTCTATACAAATTGCAGAGAACATCAGTTGGTTTTTGTAGTCATGCTTGTCAAGTCGTGGGCACTCTTTGGTAGAAAATGCCGAATTTAGAAAGAAAGCTTCCCAATTTACAAAATGCCAGACTGTAATAATATATTGCACATTCTAAAGGATTATGTAATACGGGAATCGTAGTATTATCTTATATTTTCACTCACTTTATTAAAGCGCTTAACAAGATATGATGCAATATGTCATCATGTTAAACTTGATTTTATCAACGGAACTGAATTGTTTTGACCAAATATCGCGATAATTAATGGAGAATAAGAAGTAAATAAACGTAGTGCAACCGTGTTACGCAAGTCTCTATCTATTGAAGACACGGTTTCTTCTTTATTGCATGCACGCAAAATACTAGTAGGCTATAACGATAAACAATGGCGTTGCTATTTGTGCTCGCCCCCCCCCCCCCCCCCCAACAAAAATAAATACAAATAAATAAATAAAAAAAATAAAAAAAAATAATAATAATAATAAATTAATTTAAAAAAAATAATAATAATTACCAAAAGCAATACAAAGCATGATGGTAACATTTCTTTAGAAAATATTGAAATGCATAAGGACCCCATTGCAGAGAGACATACAATCGATTGCTAGTTAAAGTTAATTGTAAGTCAGAAAATGTGCGTGTTTCAACCAATCAGATTTGCATATTTAGAGCACATGATCTAAATTACTTTCTGCAGCGGGGCCAATAAGGTGTGGCCCCGCTAGCGTTGTAAACAGCCATAGAGGGATCATCCGAGCATGTTTATCTGTGCATTGAACCACATTATCTTTGTGAAAAGAAACTGATTTGCCGCCTCCTACGCCTACGCATATGAAAGTAACTTTCTCCGTAACTTATTTAAAACAACTGAAGAATACAACGTACTTTGTCACTAATTCCATAGTTGATGACTTGTAAACTAGGTCTGCCGAAAAAAACTCCATGAAAATAAATACAGTAGTGATTTTAGGCTAATTTTCTGATGCCAAATCTCACTTAGCAGCCAGTTTACGCCCCGCCCACATAGTAGGGTCCAAAATCAGCAGCCTAATTGACATGCGATTGACAATTCATCGGCTTGCGGAGTTCTTTAGATGACGTCACATTTTGGCGATTTAAAGGGGCGTTCCCAGGACAATAAGATATTTACTAATTACCCCCAAATTGATTGATTTCATAGGAAATGACTGCCAAATTATTTTTCTTGAGGAAAAATTACTTAATAGAGAGCCTAATCATGACAATTAGGCCATCTAGACGCTGTAGTTCCTTTAACTAATATTATGGGCGCGATCGAAACTGAACCATCTGACCATTGTGTGCATTGGACCATATTTTAGGGGGAAATAAAAAGAAACCCATTTGGTGCATCACTATTGTGCATTAACCTTATAGAAAGGAAGCGAAGAGGAGAGCCGACTTAGTAACATTGTCCAAATCCTCAAAACTTACTTGGAACTCTAGTGGAGCGGACACGGGAGAGCCGATTAAAGGGACTATGTAACATTGCCCAAATCCTCAAAACTTACTTGGAACTCTTTAATGGTTATCTTATACCTTTATTATATTTATATCAACAATAAATACACAGGACAGATTTTTTTTTCAAATTTTCATTTCGTCCAAAAGATATTTACGATTGAAGTGTTCAGAAATTGTCTACGGGATAATTGTATGCCGTGTACAAGTGCAATAGTAAATATCACATTCCTTCTTTGCTCATATCTCAGCCAAAAACATCAATTTTACGTGAAATGTTCACACACTACTTTGTGGACATATCATATCACTCATATACACATTATTATTGTTTTAAATTATTAATCACTCATCCCTTTTTGCACTTGTCAGCAAAGTTACTAGATCCCTTTAAACACCAGTCTTAATAAAACCACACTACGTAGATACTTGCAAAGATGAAACACGGCAGTAAGAGGTTCATCCAACAAGATCTAGAGATCAGTGGGACTGGGTCGTAGTATGTCCACGTCAGCAAGCTCTCGCCCCGATTCCCGGTCCGATAACTTCTATAAGAATAGTTTTAGTGAATTCCCGAATCCTTTTATGTTCATGGATAATGGTAGTCTCGCCCTTTCTGACCAATGCGCAATGAACGACCACTGTGCATCAACATAATAGCTGGGAGAAGGGAGCCGATTATGCAATAGCCTAATCGTGCTACAATACATGGTAGAGGTTTATCTAGCATATCTATAGATCAGTTGAACCAGGTCATAGTATGCTTCGTCAGCAAGCTCTCGCCCCCAGATTCCTGGGTCCATTAACTTCTAAGAACGTATAATTCGCAAATAGGAGCTTATTTTTCTTTTATTGAACGCATACATCAGAGCGCGGAGATAATATTGTGCCCTAGCACCGCGCATTAAAGGGGTAGTTCAGTTTTGGTAGAGAGGGCGCTGCACAACACAATTTGATGTAAGGTAATACAAAACTGAGTGTCGAATTTGAAAGAACGAGTCATTTTAATGGCGGAATAACATTTATTTAGTCAAAATCGGTTAAGACATGGCTGAAATATCCATAAATATATCCGATCGTAATAAATTTGGCCCCAAATGTATTCGATGATTTTTAAGAAGAAAAAAAATGCTTACTTTTTCAACAATTTTCAAAAGCAGTTTTTAATCGTTGATAATGATCTCTCTTTTTAATCATTATTTCAACAAAACATCACATGCATAATTTTGAATGAAAAATGGTTGAAAACCAATGCCTTTTTAGAGAGCGCCCTCTTGTGTTTTAATGGCTCTTTTAAATGATAACAGGCTTTTTACTTAGTCGTTTGTAATTTTGTATACCTTTCGAGCATGGTGGAGTTATAAACTATTAGTTTGTAATATTACTGTGCAGGTTTTGGTTACTAAAGTTCAGCATTGAAAAAAATTGAAAAAACGGCCATAATGCCCCCCCCCCCCCCCCCCCCCCCCTCCGCGATTGTTTTTACTGTCCGAAACGCTGTACGATGACGCGCCGCGGCTTGGTGGCTTTTTTTATCGGGTCTTGCGCACATTCCGAAAAATTCCGAAATCGGACCTACCGTTACAAAGTCACGTGACATTTTGTCTATGCATGTCAGCCCGAAAATCGCTCAATTTCGTGATTTGTGTACAAAACATATGGAAACATCAATTTTCGTAAATGAGGTGTATCATTAGTTTATATATATTTGGTGTTGTTTACATGTATGTTGGTTTGGGGATTCAAATAGTTTAAATTATAGTTAGAAATAAAATAAACAACAAACAATTAAATACATCAGTTTTAAAAAACAAAGGAATACATAAGAAATTAACAAAACAATAGAAAACATAAGGAAGAAACCGGGCTCTTCCAAAATTTGTTGTCGTATTATCATTACAAATGCTCTAATGAATATATGTAGTGAAAACCAGAGTTTAATTATGAAGAATATATGATTTATGGGTAAAAATATGAATTTCATGACTTATTTGCATAAATTACCATAAATATGCAAATAAATGAATTTTTAACATTTTTTAAAAATTACCATTGTATTATATACACTTCACTTATCATGCGTGCAAAATGTTACGGCGATCGGCGCGGAGCGGCCGAGATCTTAGGGGGGGGGGGGGGCATAATGCCCCCCCCCCCCCCCCGGCCTGCTGAAGACCTCAAATAGCCCGGCCCTTTTAGGGTTAACTGATCTTTTCCCATAGAAAGAGGTGGAGCACATCCTGACAGATACAGTGAAGGCTAAATGGAGTCCGTAACAACCCCCAACACTTTTTTGAGAAGGAACTATTTCGTTCGCATTTTGTCATGATTTACATTAAATGCTTAAATGGTTTGACCTCTGACCGTCGACTATTATTTTCCCGCCAAAAGGGTGGCAGAGACCCTCAAAATGTTGAGAAGGTAGTGCACTCTGTACCATTGCATATCTTCACGATTTGGACCATCTGCCCGATTTGTTTGAGAATGAAATATTTTGTAAGCATCGTTTGACCTTTGACCTCCGATTTGCTTTTCCCCCCTGCAGAAAGCCGCCATCAAAAGCCACCTCACCGATGAGCAGGTCACCAGGTCAGCCACTTGTACGCCGCAATGACGCCCGAGCAGCAGGCATCCTTCAGAACCAAGATGGCCGAGGGCGGCGAGGAGTTCAAGGCCAGGAGGGGCAGTTCCCGCTCTGTCGGTGGATCCAACGCCCGCGCCTTCATCGAGAAGGCCTATAAGGACAGCCAGAAAATAGATGATGTCACACGACCCACATAGGAGATGACGACGTATTCAGAACTAACCGACCGACCCGTTATAGGATTTGCTTTTAATATTGGAATATTATACTCGTCCCAATTTCGCTACTGTTTGTTTTCAAAATAAGACTTGATCATTAAGCCGGCGCTTCAACATTTACAAGAAAATGAACAATAAAGTCCACCAACGATTCAAAAAAAAAAAAAAACGTTGTTCAAATTCAGATCTACTAATAAAATCTACTTGGCAATGTGCTTACTGAAGTTTTAGATAGTTTTATTACATTTCTATTGATTGATATTTTATCTGTATATTATAGACATAAGGAATATTACTTCGCAATTACGTAAAGAAACATAACAATTACGTTTGGGACGTTCCATATCATCTTAAAAGATGAAGAAAAAAATGATGATATGGAACTTCAAACTCACGAGTTGAATCAATTATGTTTCTCCTCATTCATTGCCATTAGAATAGGCTAATTAAATCGAATATTTTAAACTGTCAAAGAATGCCGTGTATAAGCTTTTAAACATAATAATCTACTTTAATAAATCTACAAATAAATATATTACCTCTCATTAAAGTGTTTGATTTATATATTTTATATTCGTGTCTTTCCCATAAGTATATCCCTAGGGACCAATACAACACACCCCAGAACAATTCCCCAATATGTGAGAGGGGTTATAGCACAAAAGTTGCAAAAAATGGGTTTTCAGATGAAAAAAAACAAACATAAGAATTTGACAATTCACCTTTATCTGCCGAAGATATGATGATAATATTGTCTATGATAGGAACATAAGGGTAGCTTTATTTGTGTGACAATACAACTAGTCTCTTATTGCAGACCCATCCATGCCGGGAAGAACACACTCATCTATATTGCGATCACACTACAATTGCCGTGATACACATTGTGAGCGCACCCCAGGCTTTTACACACCGTGAACGCAGGCAATTTCAAACTTTGCCGATAGTGCTCTCACAATGTGTTCACAGTGTGTTCCCAGTGCGAGTTGGTTTTCACACTGTGAAAACGCTCGAATTTAACATTGTGGGCAACACTGGGAAACTCTGAGATTGTGTTCTTTCCGGCAGGGATAAGAGAAGCTATATTTCTATGACAATGACAATATAATAGTCTCGTAATCCAGACCCATGGCATGTAATACTAACACTAATTACTTGTACATGACAAAGAGGTTAATTGTGTTCTAGTGACCACCACGATGGACAGTATTGATAACATGTGATTTTTGTGATGGAGCGTGTTTTACAAGGATTACAAGTTGAACTTAACTCTAGTTGGACTTCAAGTATGGAAAGCCCCTGATTTCTTTGATTTGTTTTTAAAGTCTTTTTTTACAAAGGCATACAATGTTGATTAAAATCATTATTTTCAATTTATTATCGGGGAAATGTCATGTTCTTGATGCACTAGTTAATGATTTATACACAAGTCAACAATTCTAGTTTTGCTTTTTAATATAAATTTGATTCCAAGGCTATAATGGCTTTCCATACCGGATAGGTCCAACTAGGAGCTAACCGTTGCTTTCCATACCGGATAGGTCCAACTAGGAGCTAACCGGGCTTTCCATACCGGATAGGTCCAACTAGGAGCTAACCGTTGTATGGCTTTCCATACCGGATAGGTCCAACTAGGAGCTAACCGTTGTATGGCTTTCCATACCGGATAGGTCCAACTAGGAGCTAACCGTTGTATGGCTTTCCATACCGGATAGGTCCAACTAGGAGCTAACCGTTGTATGGCTTTCCATACCGGATAGGTCCAACTAGGAGCTAACCGTTGTATGGCTTTCCATACCGGATAGGTCCAACTAGGAGCTAACCGTTGTATGGCTTTCCATACCGGATAGGTCCAACTAGGAGCTAACCGTTGTATGGCTTTCCATACCGGATAGGTCCAACTAGGAGCTAACCGTTGTATGGCTTTCCATACCGGATAGGTCCAACTAGGAGCTAACCGTTGTAGAAAGAGTTGCACTCGATTGTTCAGACTGATGCAAATAATTGCAAGGCAGATCATGTGACTGGAAGCGAAAATCTGATTGGTTCAAATCAGCATATTTTCTGACGTGCAATTACATGCAACTTTTTACAATTGAGTGTAACTCTTTCTGCAACGGGGCCCTGATATGTCCATTGAATGAGTGGAAAATGTGCAGGAATGATTGCAGTGTGTATCCGCTGAACGGGGTTAAAGGGGAAGTACAGTTTTGGTAAGGCTGGGCTTTAGCGACCAAAACCTGCACAATAACATTACAAACCTCACCATGCTCGAAATGTATAGAACACTATTAACGACTGCGTAAAAAGCATGTTATCATTCTAAAAAGGCCATTAAAACACAAGAGGGCTTTCTCTAAAAGAAACATTGGTTTCAACTATTTTTCGTACAAAATTATGCATGTGATGTTTGTTGAAATAATGATTAGAGAGATCATCAACGGCTATTTAAACAACTTTTTTTTTTAAGTAAGCATTTTTTAAATAAAACAAAAGCATCGAATAAATTTGAGCCCCAGATTTATTCCGAGTAGATATATTTATTGATATTTCAGCAGTTTCTAAACTGATTTTGATCAAATTAAATTATTCTGTCAATAACATTGTATGCTCTTTCAAATTTTACACTAAGTTTTTCATTATCTCACACAAAATATTTCGTGCAGTGCACTTTATACCAAAACTGAACTACCCCTTTAAACTAATAATTGTAAGCGATGTGATACTCGCGTTACTAGCACGATTATTACTATTATATTAGTATGTATCAACATGCCATGATAAATTTATATTAATAATACAAGTTTGCACTAAATGTAAATGATCACATGAATTTTCATCTGCAAATTTAAACATGAATTTAAAACAAACAAATATAAAGTTTGTATACAAACATAACTACACTCACGTAAATCTAGTAACTGTAATCATGGTAATGGCAAGTGCAAAAAGTGATGAGTGATTAATACAAATGTGTATTGGAGTGATCTGATATGTCCACAAAGTAATGTGCGAACATTTCACGTTAGTTTGATGTTTTTTGGCTGAGATATGAGCAAAAATGCGAAGCGATATCAACTAACTCATTAGTTGGATAGTTGAGTTCTGGTAAAGAGGGCACTTCACAATATTTTGTTTGTGAGATAATGAAAACCTGACTGTCAAATTTGAAAGAACATACAATTTTAATTACAGAATAATCTGTATTTGATCAAAATCGGTTCAGAAACGGCTGAAATATCCATAAACGTATTTGTATTCATTATTCTCCGCCAGGGGACATTTTGACTCTTTAGAAAAAAATTTAAAAAATGCTTATAGACTGCTTTGAAAATAATCTATATAGGTTTTTAAAAGTTGTTAATGATATCTCTATTGAATCATTATTTTAACAATGCATCAAATGCACAATTTTGTATGAAAAATGGCTAAAACCAATGAGTTTGTTAGAAAGCGCCCTCTTGAGTTGTAACGACTCTTATTGAATGATAACAGGGGTCTTACTTAGTCGTTTGCAATTGTGTATTCGACAGAGCATACAATTTTAATGACAGAATAAACTTTATTTGATCTACATCGGTCCAGAGATGGCTGAAATATCCATAAACATAACCGTTTGTAATAAATGTGGGGCCCCACAAATATTCAACAATTTTGAACCAGCCATTAAAAAATTTTAAAAATGCTACCTCTTTCCAAAAATTTTCAAAAGAGGTTTTTAGATAGTTTTTGAATATCTCTCTATCTAATCTCTGTTTCAACAAAACATCAAATGCACAATATTTTATTTCAAATGGCTGAAACCAATGAGTGTTTAGAGAGCGTCCTCTTGAGTTTTAACGGCTCTTTTTTAATGATAGCAGGCTTTTTACTTAGTCATTTGTAATTTTGTATTCCTTTCGAGCATGGTGGAGTTATAACTATTAGTTTGTAATGTAATGGTGCAGGTTTTGCTTACTTAATTCAGTTTGACCAAAACTGCAGTCTCTTTACCAGAACTCAACTATCCCTTTAAGTTTGACCAATATTCAACTATCCCTTTAATAACTAATTAAAATCCTCTTTCGTAAATATTTGAAAGGTGTAAGCATTTTATATTTTGTTCTTAAAATTAATCATCAAATAAGTGTGGGATTCTACATTGATTCTGATTGGATATATTTATTTATAATTCAGCTGCTCCTGAACCGAATTTCAAATAGAATGTATTATGCCATCACAATTACTACTCCTCCTCTTCCTCCTCCTCCTCCTCCTCCTCCTCCTCCTCCTCCTCCTCCTCCTCCTCCTCCTCCTCCTCCTCCTCCTCCTCCTCCTCCTCCTCCTTCTCCTTCTCCTTCTCCTCCTCCTTCTCCTCCTCCTCCTCCTCCTTCTTCTTGGCTACTGGCGCCCGTGTAGACGATGCGGTATTCGCAGAATGCCGATATCAGGGGACTATACAGTGCGAGTAAAACAAAACAACGACATCGTACTTTGATAGCTTATACATCCACACTTCTAAACATATCATTGTTGACATAAGTATCATGTTAAAGCTTGGGAAACTGCCTTTAAATTGATATATCATACATTTGACATGTTTGAATCGCTTTACGCTTCACCGAACGCGACCTTATTACCAAAGTCATACAAAAATAACCCGTGTACAAGTTTGCAGTTTTTTATTTATATTTGTTGTATTTATTTATTTCCACAAATGGGTGGGATGGCCCTTTCAGCAGAAACTTATTTTCAAAGGGGTCCCGTACAATATATAAAAATACACAGATATTACAAGCATTACAATATAAACAATACAAATAAGTTAAAGGGATGCCTGTCAGTAAAGTGTCCACGAAAATTACTTGGAGCTTCCTCGTATCTCTTCTACCGTGTAGTTTGGCTTATGGAAAGAGAAGAATAAAATGGGGTTAGATTTTTTTAAATGCCCCTTTAGTATGACGATATCTATCATTCAGATCAATGGCGTTAATTAACGGTTGTAAACCTCATAAACGTCCGTTGTAAAGGCTGACGCATATTTTCGTTTTTTTAACCAGGATAGCAGTGTTCTTTTTCAATGAAACTTTCACACATCATTCGGACATAATTATCTTACAATGATTTTGGTAGAGGATTGAAGTCTCAAATGTAATTTTGGGCAATATCTGACAGTGACACTTTACAGGCCTCACTTTAAGTGATATTTTAAACACCAATTTAAAATGTGTGCGTATGTGTGTGTGTGTGTGTGTGTAGGTTCGTTTGTGTTTGTATATCGGTATAATCATGAGGTAGATAATTTAAGTCATGCTTTCTTAAATTATATCATATGAACATTTTCTTCCAAGGTATGCACCAGATTGCATTATTTCGAGTGTAAAATTGCAAAAGCTCCCTACCCCCCTCCCACCCTTGTGCGTATCACGCCCTCGGGCTTGGTCGTACCGCTCTATCGCATCATCCCCGACTTCTCAAAACAGATCTACACCACTGGTTGAGTCGTAGGCAGTCCGTTGTCTACATTAAAGCGAACCAAACATCCCAAAGGTCCCTGAATCAACCCTTCCAATATTTCTTTTGAAGAGTGGGCTTAATTTCTGTTTTGCTATCGCAGGCTATTTATGGATGCTCTGAGTGGCGCCATGATTTTTGTTTGCCGCTGAAACGTGACGTTTTTCTGGACTGACGTTGATTGGTCTAGCCAAATGTCATTTTAACTATTAGTTTAATAACGTATTTTTATCAAAAATTGGAGCGAACAAAAAAGCATTGCACTGCTTATAGTTGAGCATTTTGAATCAAATTATTCAGCATGTGTTTTATTTGTTTCTACTTCGAAAACATGTTAAACATGGTGGTATTTATTTTCTAGTCAGAACGAGGGTGTTCATACGACTTTTACCTTGAATGATATTAACGAGCGCGTACGCGTTCACAATCCTCCATAATTGTAATATTTTTGCTACTTATAATTAAATAGTTATACTAAGAGATATCATTGTATACATCGATAATAATGATACAAGAAGTCGTGCATTTATTTTTGCCCTAGCGAAGCATAATCGAGACCACGAGCATTTATTATTCTGATTTGAATCACTGCAAAAGGAACTAAATGGGCTTCAGACAGGGAAACAATGCCATCTCGATACTACAGCTCAATTGTTTAGGTGAAATAGTGGGGTAAATGACAAACTTGCATTTCTTAAAACTGTAAGTATACGTCTAGGCAGTTCATTCACTGTACAAGCCTTTGTTTTGTACGACAAAGAGGAATGACACCCCTTTCCAAATCCAAGAAAAGGAATGTTTGGTACGTAGTTCGGTATCATCGCAGCTGTTTTGGGGGAATGCTAGAGAAAATCGTACATGCTCGGCACGAATCATAATACAGTAGTGTGCACGTTCATGCTTACGCCAAAACAATTGTTACCATGGCAACCTCTGATAATTCTGGTAAAAAGCTATGGTATATTGGCTAAATAACCACATTTAGTCAAATTTCCACACTTCCCCGTCTCGAATGGTCGTTGGTCAATATCTTCTCCTTTTATATATATATATACTTTTTGTTGTGGCCTGTGTTTTAACAAAGACAAAATTGTCTCTTCTTTCAACATGATCATGAATGGAATTTTAGATTTGAAGTCCAAAAAAAAGTCACATCTTTGCTGGGGGTCTGCACAAAAATGTAAACATGGCAGTCTCCATGTTAGCACGGGATGCCGCAAAAAAATAATTTGTGTCGTCTCTTTGCGAGATTGGTATGGCCTCATCAGTAGGCCATTTTTGTGATTTATATATCAAATTAAGGCTCTCGGTGTCACAAACGAAGTAGCATAAATGAAATGCTATCATTTTGGTTCGCTTTAACTGACCAGTTGGCATGGGTGTGGCGAGATGCGGTCAACCGTGTAATGTCTGAACCTTCACAAACACACTCACATGCACACGCAACGAGCCTTTGTGCGTCTGGCGCCAAAACTGTTCAATAATAATGTAGCAGCCCAGCTAAGAACTAGAAAGTTATAAAGAAGGGTCGGTATAAACAGTCACAATCCTGTTAATTCGTATAAGCTTTGATTTGGCTTTGTCCCATGCATACTAGGGCCCCATAATTATGTAATAACGTTCTCTCATTTTGAAAGGATGTGCACTAACCATTACAAGAAATTAAAGTACGGATTGAGATGGCAACCCCCTCTAAGTATATAATAATATACAAATATTCATAAAAGGAGCGTAAACAAATTCGACATGGTTGATTTGTTATGGTATTTGGTTGCACTACTCTAAGAAGGAGACACATTCTGAGGGATAATTGCCTTGACTTAATTAACACTCCTGAAGGAAGGGGAACAAAAGAGATCGATTTATCCTAAAAATGAATCAAAAACCGCCCGACATAAATCACCTACTTTACTTTAAAACCTTTATATCGCCATGTAGACAAGATTCTTGTCGAATGTATGACTGTTATCCCTGCCTAGCGGCCCGTGTGAGAAGTTAGGGATCATCAACATGTCTTTGTCATTGCTAGGCGCGCCGGATTGGATTGGGGGGGGGGGGGGACAAAGACCTAAGGAGGCTCACGATTTTTGTGTGTAGGGGCTCATGCCCAACCACACTTACAGGGTTGCCAACTTGAGCCAGAGCTGAGAGTGAGCGAAGGGGACACCCCCTCCCACCCCCCCCCCCCCCCCCCCCCCACGCTAGGGAGCTTTTGCATTCATCGACTTGAAATTGTGCAATCTGGTGCATACCTAGATAGGAAATTCGAGCTTAATATTAACTATATCTTGGAAAGCGTGTTATGATTTGATTGACCAGAATTTTTAAACACTCACACAAATATTGCATTTGCAAGGGCGTCTACAGCTTCTCAAAAGTGGGGAGGTAGACATCGGCGAAGAAGCGAAGCGACCGAGCGGGGGAGGGTGTGGGAGGGGGTGTCCCCCTCCCACTGCAGGGAGCTTTTGCATACATAAGACAGAAATTTCACATAATACATGTATGTCAAGGTAAAACAATAAAACATCATTATGTATACACTTATGCAAAAAGTGTGGGGGGGGGGGGGGACATGTCCCCCCGTCCCCCGCTTGTTGACGCCCATGTGCATTTAGGTGTCATACACAGTTCCATAATAAACCATATGCCACATTATGTATGATCGAACAACATAGCCGCTACAGCCAAGAATGAGTCCCGAGGGAGCGAAGCGACCGAGGGCTGGGGCAGAGCGAGAGGGGGAAGGTTTTTTTTTTTTTTTTTTGGGGGGGGGGGTATTCCCTTCCCAAGGAGAAAATTTTGCATTTATATTATACTTGAAATGGTGCAATTTGGTGCACGTCACACGGGAACTCACCCCAGACCATACGCAAGTTTATATAAAACAAACTGAGTTAATCTGTTTTTGCGCGAAGCGCGCAGCGAAAACTTAAAATGGATGTATAAATTAGATTTTGAACGTTAGAATTAACAAGTCTTCTTAGCTTATACATTTTATTTTTCCCCAACTTTTCTTCTTTTTCTTTTACTTTTTTTTTTTTTTTTTTTTTGGGGGGGGGAACGCGTTTGTACTGGTTAGTGGTATTTTATGTCCATTTAGTCCAGCCTAAGTTGATACATTTATAAGAATACCACCCAATATGTTTACACACGCAACGCAGTGTATCTTCAGACTTTGAAGGTGTATAGCAACAAAAATCATGGCGGCATAAATATTAATTTGAGCGGTGCGCGGTGGCGATCAGCCTTCCCTTTTCTATCCCTCAGTGGCTGAGGCACTGACACCCCCGCCAAAATATAAGTGGAGTGCCCCTCCGGGGTCTCATGATAATAGCTAATACCATCATTTATCTGTTTATTGTCTGTTGGGCGCCATTGTTCGTACTTAGCGTGTTCACCTGAGCATACTTGCTGAAGAAGATCTTCTCCCGAGCAGGGTGTTACCATAGGCGTACCCCCCCCCCCCCCCTTTGGCCCCAAAATGGCTGTTTTGGGGGGTTTGAACCCCCCCCCCCTTTCAAATTTTAGCCGGTCTCGAGACCACTTACAAGTGGTCTCGAGACCACTTACAAGCGGTCTCGACCCTCATTAACCTGGTCTCGGCCTCGAAAATTTGCGAAGAAACCCGGTCTCGGGCTCAAAAATGTTGAAATTTCTTGGTCTCGGCTTCAAAAATTTTCCACGAGATAAAATTGAAACAAATGGCAATTTTCGATGTTAAATTGCTAACATTTTCAAGCTCGTTGCGCTCGCATTCGTATATATATAATATTCTACAACCTCAGGTGTTTATAAACCCCTCAAAAAAGTTCGGAAACTCAAGTTTGATCGATCATATCTCTCGTATTTTTTAATAAGAATACTCGAAATTGGTGTCACAATAAAGCCTCATTATATACCTTTCAAACGGTGCATTATGTGTTGTGATTATGCAATTGGGGCGATTGCAGTAGCCCAGAGAATAGGGGGAGGCAGGAAGTGAAATCTCGCAAAATGGCCCCAATGCATTCAATTTACGAGTGCAAGACTGTGTTGACCAGTTTTCTACAGGTTAACATTCTATTGAATACTGCCATCCTTTCCAGTCATCAAAATTGTTGAATTTGATACCATTTTAATGGAAATTATCTTTTCATTACGATGGCATATTAATCGTAAGGATTATGCAAATGGGGTGTGTGCAGCGAACCGGAATATGGAGATGGGTCGAGTGTGAAATCAGACAAAAAGATATGGAGTTGACAAAAAATCAGAGCGTTGCATTTTTTTCGAGCTTTTGGGAGGATTTTTTAGCATTTCAAATAAAATATTCATGATCAAATATGATATCAACGGAAAGCCCAACAACTCTTCTGTATGAAAATGTGAAATTTATAATGATTTTTGTAAAGGGCGGCTGCAGGGAGATGAATGGGAGGGAGCCTCAAAAGTGACCCATTTTGAAACGCTGTGATTTCAAGGCACTATTCATGCGTTTTCAATTGAATTCCTCTCATTCATGTCCACCTCATTCAAGTCGCATTACATCCTCTACACAATGGTATACAGATACCGACACCAAATCAGAGCGTTTTGAAATGGGTCACTTTTGAGGCTCCCCCACATTCATCTCCCTGCAGCCACCCTTTACAAAAATCATTATAAATGTCACATTTTCATACAGAAGAGTTGTTGGGCTTTCCGTTGATATCAATTTAAATCATGAATATTTTATTTGAAATGCTAAAAAATCCTCCTAAAAGCTCGAAAAAATGCAACGCTCTGATTTTTTGTCAACTCCATATCTTTTTGTCTGATTTCACACTCGACCCATCTCCATATTCCGGTTCGCTGCACACACCCCATTTGCATAATCCTTACAATTAATATGCCATCGTAAGGAAGAGATAATTTCCATTAAAATGGTATCAAATTCAACAATTTTGATGAATGGAAAGGGTGGCAGCATTCAATAGAATGTTAACCTTTAGAAAACTGGTCAACACATTCTTGCACTCGTAAATTGAATGCATTGGGGCCATTTTGCGAGATTTCACTTCCTGCCTCCCCCTATTCTCTGGGCTACTGCAATCGCCCCAATTGCATAATCACTACACATAATGCATCGTTTGAAAGGTATATAATGAGGCTTTATTGTGACACCGATTTCGAGTATTCTTATTAAAAAATACGAGAGATATGATCGATGAAACTTGAGTTTCCGAACTTTTTTTGAGGGGTTATATTACCCTTCAAAACGCAATATCATAACACGAATATACCCTTACAATAATATTGAAACAAATGGCAATTTCAAATGTTAAATTGCTAAAATTTTCCAGCTCGCTTCGCTCGCATTCCGTATACATAATATTCTACAACCTCGGGTGTTTATATATTACCTTTCAAAACGCAATGAAAAAAAACACGAATATACCCATACAATAATATTAAAACAATTGGCAATTTCCGATGTTAAATTGCTAAAATGTTCAAGCTCGTTTCGCTCGCCTTAATTACGCCATATCATAAACGCAAATAAAATTTTCCAGCTCGCTTCGCTCGCATTCCGTATACATAATATTCTACAACCTCGGGTGTTTATATATTACCCTTCAAAACGCAATGAAAAAAAAACACGAATATACCCATACAATAATATTAAAACTATTGGCAATTTCAAATGTTAAATTGCTAAAATTTTCCAGCTCGCTTCGCTCGCATTCCGTATACATAATATTCTACAACCTCGGGTGTTTATATATTACCCTTCAAAACGCAATGAAAAAAAAACACGAATATACCCATACAATAATATTGAAACAAATGGCAATTTCAGATGTTAAATTGCTAAAATTGTCCAGCTCGCTTCGCTCGCATTCCGTATATATAATATTCTACAACCTCGTGTGTTTATATAACCCTTCAAAACGCAATATCATAACACGAATATACCCATACAATAATATTGAAACAAATGGCAATATCAGATGTTAAATTGCAAAAAATGTCCAGCTCGCTTCGCTCGCATTCCGTATAATATAATATTCTACAACCTCGCGTGTTTATATATTACCCTTCAAAACGCAATAACATAACAGGAATATACCCAAACAATAATATTAAAACAATTGGCAATTTCCGATGTTAATTTGCTAAAATTTTCAAGCTCGCTTCGCTCGCCTTAATTACGCCATATCATAAGTCATGAACGAATATACCCATACAATAATATTGAAACAAATTGCAATTTTCCGATGTTAAATTGGTAAAATTTTCAAGCTCGCTTCGCTCGCATACAACCTCGGGTGTTTATATATTACCCTTCAAAACGCAATTATATAACACGAGCATACCCATACAGTTATATTGAAACAAATGGCAATGTCAGATGTTAAATTGCTAGAATTTCCAACCTCGCTCCGCTCGCTTCCCCCTCCCCCCACTAAGAGGGGTTCTCAACCAATGGTCTTGGTCTCGGCCTCGAAAAATGTTGACGGACCGTGGTCTCGGTCTTGAAAATTGAGAAGGTACTTGGTCTCGGCTTCGAAAATTTTACAAAATAACCCCCCCTTGAAAAAATCCTGGGTGCGCCACTGGGTGTTACTAATGATAATGTAAAGCTAATAAAGAAGGAGCATTTAATATAACTCGACTGTCTAGCCAGGGACGTCATTCGGACAGTTTAAAATCCTAGTTTTGTGTTCATTTTCGCGCCTTCATACACACGGAGACATATTTGTTTTTCTCCAAACACAAACACACTTGCATACATCATCACATACATACAGACAACCGAACAAACAGTAATTTACTCATGTAACACATTAACTCACACATGACGTCATGCGGTTTACGTCACTCATACAACGTAAACGTGTGTGTGTGTTTATTCACTAAAAAGAAACTTGAATGAATATACAAATGTATTGCTTTATCCCTCACACACACGCAAAAACACACATTTACGGAGTGATTTGGCAGATATCCGTTGATTTGCCCGGGACACATGGACACTTATCCCTGCCACACCGTTCGTAATTACCTGATTCCAGTACTTACTCTTTCATGGACACAACGGATAACCACCGTGAAAGCTCTTCTTCGAGCTTTTGATACGGAATCCATTGAAATGATCCGAATACCTGGCCCTGAGAATGATAATAAGCTGGGCGCAGATGATCGGCTTGACTGAGCAAGAAGAGCTCAGACATACCTAAAATGAAATCAACTATCGATTTATCCCTGAAAGGCTGAGAGAGAGAGAGAGAGAGAGAGAGAGAGAGTGAGAGATAGGGGGTTATTATAAGTCAGGGGGAATCCATTGTTTGCTACTGTGGCGAAAGCAAGAATCGGCTGTGCCTGGCTTTTCACTGTATTTTAAGTGGCGTATATAAAACAACCGATAAACAAGTTTGGACAAACACTCTTGATAGCTACCTGCCTCCCGTGCACATCCGTCTGTAAATTGACTCGCCGCGACCATTCGCCCAATCTTTGCTTTCTGATTCTCATCGTCATCAAACGACAAACTCAAGTCACTTCAAGATGCGTCAATTCCTGTCCCTACTCGTGATCGTCGCCGTGTTCGGCTGCATCTCCGCAATGAGCCTGGATAGGGTAAGTACATGTAGAAGTCATTTTTCATTTTGGGGTTTGTTTTGGGGAGAAGTTTTCGTTTCTGTTGAATAAAGGCCTTTGCAATTGAGGGCTTCCTCGGGAGTAGTTCAATAGACCGGTTGTACATGCAGTGTACTATGTAGAAATATTGTTCTTTTGGGCTTTTTTTTTTTTTTTTTGGGGTTTGGGATGAGTTTTTGTCCTCTTCACAAACACAAGAGAGGGGGAGGGGGGGGGGGGGGGGGGCTGCCGCCGGGAGAAGTTCAGAAGATAGTTTGCGTTTGTATATAACACAATTATCTAATAATTATCTTTCGGATATATTTGTATGAAATGAAAACAAATATGCCTGAATACAATGTCAAGTCTCGTACAAACTTCCTTCTAATCTACCCGAGGCTGTTTAGCTGATGTTGAGGATGATGTTTTGCTGATTTTGACGATGGTGTGTTGCTGATGTTGAATATGTTGTTTTTGAGATAATGACAAATTGAGTGTACAATTTGAAAGAGCATGCAATGTTAATGGCAGAATAAACTGTATGAAGTTGATCAAAATCGGTTCGGAAACGGCGGATATATAAAATGCATTTATCTGATCGTAATAAATCTGGGGCCCATTCGATAGATTATTTTTTTGTATTAAAAATGCTTACACTTTTTCAAAAGAGGTTTTAAAATAGTTGTTGATGATTTCTCTATTTTAATCATTATTTCAACAAAACATCACATGCATACTTTTGTATTTAATGGTTGAAATCGATGCTTTTTTAGAGAGCGCCCTCGTGTGTTTTACTGGCGCTTTTTGAATAATAACGCTTTTAATTCGATTCCTTAAATACAAAGGACTTCTTTTAAGACCTCCACGTACCGCACGCGTACCGCACGCCTAAAATGTAATGTGCACTTTCAACGGAGTGTACACACTGTGTTTGTTAGGTCCACTCACATAATAGTATATTGTTCATAGTAGTGATATCCTTAGTTATCGCATTAAAGGGGTAGTAACAGTTTTGGTAAGGCTGAACTTTATTAACCAAACCTGGACAGTAACATTATAAACTAATAGTTATAACTCCACCATGCTCGATAGGTATACAAAATTACAAACGACTAAGTACAAAGCCTGTTATCATTAAAAAAGAGCCATTTTATATACAAAAATATGCATGTGATGTTTTATTGAAATAATGATTAAATAGAGAGATCATCAACAATTATTTAAAAAACGCTTTTGAAAAAGTGTAAGCATTTTTTTTATTTTTTGAAAAAATCATTTAATTATTTGGGCCCCAAATAATTATAAGATCAGATATATTTATTGATATTTCAGCCGTTTCTGGACCGATTTTGACCAAATAAAGTTTATTCTTCCATTAAAAGTGTATGTTCTCTCAAATTCAAAATTGCATTACCTCACAAAAAATTGTGATGTGCAGCGCCCTCTCTACCAAAACTAAACTACCTCTTTAAATTGTATTGTTTCATAGCTAACGTTCTTGCTAATTACGGCATACAGTATTCTACCAAAGTGTGCCCACGACTTGTCATGCGTGACTAAAAGAACCGATGTTCTATACAAATTGCATAGAACATCTGATTCAGTTTATTTTAGTCATGCTTGGCAAGTCGTGGGCACTCTTTGGTAGAAAAGGCCACATTTTGAAGGAAAGCTTCCTAATTTACAAAATGCCAGACTGTTTTGTATGTAATACGGGGATCATAGTAATGTATATTATCTTATATTTTCACTCACTTTATTAAAGCGCTAAATAAAATGCAATATGTCATACAATATTATGTAACTTAATTTTATCAACAAAAATCGCAATCATTAATGGACAATAAGAACAATGTCAATGAATGTAATGAAACCGTGTTACCCAAGTAATTTTCTATCAAGGCGATAGCTTCGTTGTCATTTTAAAAATTGGCGAGAACTCCGCTGTATTAATTTTGTTAATTTCTCTGAAATGTTTCAAAAACAAAGTCGATATACGGCAGCCCCACAACCACCAAATTCTACTGAAGACACGGTTTCTTTACTTCATGCACGCAAAATACAAGTATGCTATAACGATAAACAGTGGCGTTGCTATTTGTGCTCCCCCAATAATATTACCAAAAACAATACAAAACATGATGGTAAAATTTCTTTAGAAAATATTGAAATGCATAAGGGCCCCGTTACAGTTAAAGGGGAAGGGACAGTAGACCGCTTCTGTAATGTATGCAAATAATATGCGTATGACGTCAGACTCCCCGTTGGCAAGCTTAAAGGGGAATTAACCCTTATCCTTTTGACTTACTGGATGTGATAAGAGCATAACTACTTTCATTTCTAGTCACTTATTTCCTCATGAATATTCCCAATAATGAAAATAATCAATATTGTATGGCCCGCTGTCGTCTGCTTTCAATGCCAACAGGAGGCGGCCATTTCTTCAACTACTCGCGGTGAAATGACGTGTCAGGCGGAGAACACAATAGCGGGTTACGATAATGCTATTGTGTTCTCCGCCTGCCACGTCATTTCACCGCGAGTAGTTGAAGAAATGGCCGCCTCCTATGTATGGGCATTGAAAGCAGACGACAGTGGTCCATAACATATTTATTATTTTTGTAATCTGGAATATTCATTTGGAAATAAGTGACTAGCAATGATACATCACATGCACAATTTTGTATGAAAAATGGTTGAAACCAGTGCCTTATTAGAGAGCACCCTCTTCTGTTTTAATGGCTCTTTTTTTTTTATGGATAACAGGCTTTTTACTTAGTCGTTTGTAATTGTGTATACATTTCGAGCATGGTGGAGTTATAAACTATTAGTTTGTAATATTACTGTGCAGGTTTTGGTTACTAAAGTTCAGCCTTGATATCACAAAACGGTACCAAAACATATAATAATGTGTTATTTGCCTGGTGGTCCCCTTTAATAACGTGGAGAAAGGATAAGCAAATAGGTTGCGCGTGACTGCCGTCAGTGTAATGCATCGATGTTTACAATGCATCGATATTTGGTGTAATGTCCATTTGACATTTGACCTTAACTTATCTTTTCCCATAGAAAGAGGTGGGGCTCATCCTGACAGATACAGTGAAGGCTAAATGGAGTCGGTAACAACCCCACCACCTTTTGAGAAGGAACTATTTCGTTTGCATTTTGTCATGATTTACATTCAAAAGTTTTAATGGTTTGACCTCTGACCGTCGACTATTATTTTCTCGCCAAAAGATGTGGCAGAGACCCTCAACATTTTGAGAAGGTAGTGCATTCGGTACCATTGCATATCTTCACGATTTGCACCATCTGCCCGATTTGTTTGAGAATTAAATATTTTGTAAGCATCGTTTGACCTTTGACCTCCCATTTGCCTTTCCCCCTGCAGAAAGCCGCCATCAAAAGCCACCTCACCGATGAGCAGGCCCACCAGCTCAGCCACGCGTACGCCGCAATGACGCCCGAGCAGCAGGCAGCCTTCAGAGCCAATATGGCCGAGGGCGGCAAAGCGCTCATGGCCGAGAGGTCCAATTCCCAAGATGTCGATGGATCCAGCGTCCGCGCCTTACTCAAGAAGGCCTTCGAGGACAGCCAGAAATAGATGACATCACACGACCCGAAGGAGATGACGACGTATTCAGAACTATCCGACCCGTTATAGGATTTGCTTTTATATCAGACTATTATACTCGTCCCAATTTCGCTACTGTTTGTTTTCAAAATAAGACTTAATCATTAGGCCGGCGCTTCAACATTTACAAGAAAATGAACAATAAAGTCCACCAACGATATAAAAAAAACGTTGTTCAAATTCACGTACTTAAGATCTACTAATAAAATCTACTTGGCAATGTGCTTACTGTTACTGAAGTTTTAGATAGTTTTATTACATTTCTATTGATTGATATTTTATCTGTATATTATAGACATAAGGAATATTACTTCGCAATTACGAAAAGAAACATAACCATTACGTTTTGGGACGTTCCATATCATCTTAAAAGATGAAGAACAAAATGATGATATGGAACTTCAAACTCACAAGTTGAATCAATTATGTTTCACCTCATATATTGTCATTAGAAGAGGCTGATATTTTAAACTGTCAAAGAATGTCGTGTATAAGCTTTTAAACATAATCTACTTTAAAAAATCTACAAATAAATATATTACCTCTCATAAAAGTGTTTGATTTATATATTTCATATTCGTGTCTTTCCCATAAGTATATCCCTTGGAACCAATACAACACACCCCAGAACAATTCCCCAATATGTGAGAGGGGTTATAGCACAAAAGTTGCAAAAAATGGGTTTTCAGATGAAAACAAACAAACATAAGAATTTGACAATTCACCTTTATCTGCCGAAGATATGATGATAATATTGTCTATGATAGGAACATAAGGGTAGCTTTATTTGTGTGACAATACAACTAGTCTCTTATTGCAGACCCATCCATGCCGGGAAGAACACACTCATCTATATTGCGATCACACTACAATTGCCGTGATACACATTGTGAGCGCACCCCAGGCTTTTACGCACCGTGAACGCAGGCAATTTCAAACTTTGCCGATAGTGCTCTCACAATGTGTTCAGTGTGTTCCCAGTGTGAGTTGGTTTTCACACTGTGAAAACGCTCGAATTTAACATTGTGGGCAACACTGGGAAACTCTGAGATTGTGTTCTTTCCGGCAGGGATAAGAGAAGCTATATTTCTATGACAATGACAATATAATAGTCTCGTAATCCAGACCCATGGCATGTAATACTAACACTAATTACTTGTACATGACAAAGAGGTTAATTGTGTTCTAGTGACCACCACGATGGACAGTATTGATAACATGTGATTTTTGTGATGGAGCGTGTTTTACAAAGATTACAAGTTGAACTTAACTCTAGTTGGACTTCAAGTAGGGAAAGCCCCTGGTTTCTTTGATTTGTTTTTAAAGTCTTTTTTTACAAAGGCATACAATGTTGATTAAAATCATTATTTTCAATTTATTATCGGGGAAATTTCATGTTCTTGATGCACTAGTTAATGATTTATACACAAGTCAACAATTCTAGTTTTGCTTTTTAATATAAATTTGATTCCAAGGCTATAATGGCTTTCCATATCGGATAGGTCCAACTAGGAGCTAACCGTTGTATGGCTTTCCATAGCGGATAGGTCCAACTAGGAGCTAACCGTTGTAGAAAGAGTTTCCATACCGGATAGGTCCAACTAGGAGCTAACCGTTGTAGAACGAGTTGCTTTCCATACCGGATAGGTCCAACTAGGAGCTAACCGTTGTAGAACGAGTTGCTTTCCATACCGGATAGGTCCAACTAGGAGCTAACCGTTGTAGAAAGAGTTGCTTTCCATACCGGATAGGTCCAACTAGGAGCTAACCGTTGTAGAAAGAGTTGGCTTTCCATAGCGGATAGGTCCAACTAGGAGCTAACCGTTGTAGAAAGAGTTGGCTTTCCATACCGGATAGGTCCAACTAGGAGCTAACCGTTGTAGAAAGAGTTGGCTTTCCATAGCGGATAGGTCCAACTAGGAGCTAACCGTTGTAGAAAGAGTTGGCTTTCCATACCGGATAGGTCCAACTAGGAGCTAACCGTTGTAGAAAGAGTTGCACTCGATTGTTCAGATCATGTGACTGGATGCGCAAATCTGATTGGTTCAAATCAGCATATTTTCTGACGTGCAATTACATGCAACTTTTTACAATTGAGTGTAACTCTTTCTGCAACGGGGCCCTGATATGTCCATTGAATGAGTGGAAAATGTGCAGGAATGATTGCAGTGTGTATCCGCTGAACGGCCGGGGGTTAAAGTATCTACGCGAAGAATATTACAATGTTGGAAATTATTGACAATAAGAGAACTATGGGCTTATATACTATTATTATTAGATAAGTTATAAGTCCCATGTGCTTCAGAGATCAACCTGAACAAGCAATTAGAAAACCCAACTCAGGATCGATACTAGACGATACTAAATGCTCTTCGGAACAAAAATACAGGATCGTTCTAGTGACGTAAATGTTAGGTCAGATCAAGTGTTAGCAGACGATGTCTCATTGCAAATGTACATGTCAGAAGTGCACTCATTTTGTCCTTTCAATGTGTATCGTTACCATGAGTACACATTGTTTTATGACATTTTGAAGAAAATGTAACTTCGACCATGAATATATTATTGATTCCCATATAAACAACTATGCAAAGGATACAAAATTAAATGAAATAAGTTATTTACACTATCCCATTTTACACACTTGACGCCCATGTCGAACTTTAGAATGAAAAGCTGTACAAATTGCACACAATACAGCGACCTAGCAGCACAATACACTATTTCAATGAAAATTCAACATAAGCTATGATTGCTCAGAGGCATCCCTGTGTACAGTAATAACTTACGGAATGGAGACCGTCCCATTGTATTTACTTCACAGGCATGCCGAACTCTAAACATTCTTTTGTTGACTGTTTATTGAAATAGCTTATATTATGTTGCTACGTCGGTGTTTTGTATGCAATTCTTGTAGGCTGCATGCTCAAGTTTGACATGTATGAACGTCAAATGGGACAGTTTTTCATTACATTTTTAACCTTTCAAAAGCTGTTTTGGCGGGAATCAATAATATATCCACGGTCTGCGTAACATTTTCTTCAAAATTTTATAAAACAAATGTGTACTCATGGTAACGATAAACATTGAAAGGACAAAATGAGTGCACTTCTGACATGTACATTTGCAATGAGACATCGTCTGCTAACACTTGATCTGACCTAACATTTACGTCAATAGAACGATCCTGTATTGTTGTTCCGAAGAGCATTTAGTATCGTTTAGTATCGATCCTGAGTTGGGTTTTCTAATTGCTTGTTCAGGTTGATCTCTGAAGCACATGGGACTTATAACTTATATAATAATAATATTTAAGCCCATAGTTCTCTTATTATTAATAATTTCCAACATTGTAATATTCTTCGCGTAGGTACTTTCAATAATAAAAAAATCATCGAATAAATCTGAGCCCCAGATTTATTCCGATTGGATATATTTATTGATATTTCAGCCCTTTCTAAACCGATTTTGATCGAATGAAGTTTATTCTGTCATTAAAATTGTATGCTCTTTCAAATTTTACACTAAGTTTTTCATTATCTCACAAAAAAAATATTTCGTGCAGCGCCCTCTATACCAAAACTGAACTACCCCTTTAAACTAATAATTTTAAGCGATTGTATGCGATTGTATACAAATTAGGTACTGTTATATTAGTATGTATCAAAATGCCATGATAAATTAATATTAATAATACAAGTTTGCACAGAGTGGAAATGATCACATGAATTTTCATCTCCAAATTTAAACATGAATTTAAAACAAACCAATATAAAGTTTGTATACCAACATAACTACACTCACCATGCTCACGTAAAATTAAGTTTTCGCTAGTTTAAAGGGATCTAGTAACTTTGTTGGCAAGTGCAAAAAGTGATGAGTGATTAATAAAATTTATATTGGAGTGATCTGATATGTCCACAAAGTAATGTGCGAACATTTCACGTTAATTGGAGGTTTTTTGGCTGAGATATGAGCAAAAATGCGAAGTGATATTCACAAACACATTGCACTCACTTTGTGCACGGCATACAACTATCCCGTATACAATTTCATATCTGAACACTTCAATCGTAATATCTTTTGAACGAAATTGAAATTGAAAAACCGAAACCTGTCCCGTGCTTGTATTGTTAATATGAATATTATAAGGTATGAGAGAACCACTAGAGTTCCAAGTAAGTTTTAAGGATTTGAACAATGTTACTTAGTCCCTTTAAAAGATGCCTGGTACTTTTTAAGCCATGCCCCTTATAATGTGGGGGCGTGGCAAAATGACGTCGGAAGTTGCATTCACCCGTACAGACAAATCCAATTGGCAGGGCGCGCTCTACGATGTGAATTTATATTCCGCACATGTTAAAGCAAATCGTTATATTATTCATAAGCAGTGGTGTAGGCCACATATTTCAGACTTCAATGAAAACTGTGCACGATACATTTACTAAATGAACCGCATCACATCTGTATTTATATATGGCAAAAGAAAAGGAGAGTCATAAGAGAGGATTCGAACCAACAGGCCAGGTGAATCGCTGATGGTCAGTATGGTCTCACTGTATCTACCCCTCAAACTCACCCAAACCGGCAGATTCCTAGTTATGAATATTCATGACTAGCCCGTGACCTACATCGCTGCTAATTAATAATTTATTAGGATTTGCTTTAACATGTGAGCAAAATAAAATGGCGTTTGGTATACGTGTCCAAGCGTCCAGGGCAAATTGATTTAAGGGATATAGATCTCTATCTATGAAATGATCCTGGGCCCCGTTTCATGAAAGTGTCATGGCTAAGATAGTTGACTGTCTTATCTTACATGTCTTATCTGGCGCGGAAACTAGTATCTACTAAACACAGCTTTTGAATTTCCAACGGCTTTCGACGCTCAGTTAGCTCCGCGCCAGATAAGATAAGACCACGGTCTAAGCTTGGTTACATTCGTTCAGTTCCACTCGCTCATAATCCATGAAGTGAGCCTCCGCGCAGCAAAATTGTTATAATCGATTATCAACACAGATATGTGCAATGTGGTTGATTTCATTATCGAATCTTAAATCAATTACTGTATGTTTGCATTATGTATCCAATTAGTATTACTGTGTGCTGCTTATTTCCATCACATCAATTATGTTGTATTGTGCACCTATTGATATTTCGTTCATTTGCCTTGAGAATTCTGCATTATTTTTATTGAAACAAAACATAGATACAGTGTGTTCTCATATTACATTAGAAATTACATGTAAACAAATAAATAAAAATCTAACAAATTAATCTCATCTTGCTTTATAAATTGATCTATAAACTTTGTCTAATTCAACCAAAATCAATCGGGATTATCTATTTCTCTTGCATCTTGTAAGACTAAAAGGGATGTTGTTAAAATATACTTGGAACTCTAGCGATTCTTACATACCTTAGTGTATTCGGATTGCCAACAGAAGCATGGCACAGCTTTGGGGTTTTCCAAATGTTTTCCGTCATAAAGATATGTATGATTCACGTATTCACATGTATACGTATCTACTGGATAGTTATACCTGTTTACAAAGTCAGTGAATATCACTTCGCATTTTCGCTCATTACTCGGTCGTGTAACATTAATTTGACGCAAACCTTTCACACAATACTCAGAGGACAAATCAAATCACCAAAATACACATTGTATCAAACATTCGTCACTTTTTGCAGTTGATACCAATACCATTGTTGATGTTGTATTTCTGAAAATACCGAGCATGGTGGCTTAGCGGTTAGAGTGTCCGCCTCATGCACGGGAGGTCCCGGGTTCGAACCCAGACCGGGTCATACCAAAGACTTTAAAAATGGTACCTTCTGCCTTCTAGCCAGGCGCTCGGCATTTATAGAATGGAGAAGGGAAAGTTAACCACACGAGTTACCAGAGGACTGGCCCCTTCAGTAGCTTTCGCTACATTTAGTAGACATGTGCCCTAGGGCTAATGAATCGGAGATAGGCGCCGCCTTATGTGCCAAAATTGGCACGGGAAGGACTTTAACTTTATCTAACATAAGTTTTGTTTATTCATGAATGTGACTTCGTAATTCGACACCATTCCGAATCGATACTAAATGCTCTTCGGACCAAAAATACAGGATCGTTCTAGTGACGTCACAAGTTGAACAGATCAAGTGTTAGCAGACGATGTCTCATTGCAAATGTACATGACAAAAGTGCACTCATTTTGTCCTTTTCATGTGTATCGTTACGATGAGAACACTATAGTTTTATGACATTTTGAAGAAAATGTAACTCAGACCATTAATATATTATTGATTCTCGTTGAAATGGCTATGGCAAGGATATAAAATTTAATTAAATAAGTTATTTGCACTGTCTCATTTTACACACTGACGCCCGTGTCGAACTTTAGAATGAAAAGCTGTACAAATTGCACACAATACAGCGACATAGCAGCACAATACGCTGTTTCAATGAAAATTCAACATGTACGGTTACAAGTTACTGAATGGGGACCGTTTCATTGTAGTAACTTCACAGGTATGCCGAACTCTAAACAGTCTTTTGTTGACTGTCTATTGAAATAGCTTCTTTTATGTTGCTACGTCGGTGTTTGTATGCAATTATTGTAGGCTGCACGCTCACGGTTGACATGAACGTAAAATGGGACTGTTTTTTAATTGAAATTTGTAACCTTTTCATAGCTGTTTTTACAGGAATCAATGCTATATCCACGGTCTGCGTAACATTTTCTTTACAAATGTTTTAAAACAAATGTGTGATCATCGTAACGATAAATATGAAAAGGAAAACATTAGTGCATTTCTGCCATGTACATTTGCAATGAGACATCGTCTGCTAACACTTGATCTGTTCAACTTGTGACGTCACTAGAACGATCCTGTATTTTTGGTCCGAAGAGCATTTAGTATTGATTCTGAGTTTAGTTTTCTAATTGCTTGTTCAGTTGGATCGCTGAAGCACATAGGACTTATAATTTATATAATAATAATATTTAAGCCCATAGTTCTCTTATTATTTATAATTTCCAACATTGTAATATTCTTTGAGTAGGTAGTTTAACTCACATTGTTTACCTGTTGAGCGCTCCGATGACGTTTCATGTGGTACGGTTTGAAAACCACAGTGATCAGTCGAAACAGTTGATAGTGGTTTAAACAAAACAATGATAATTGTCATTATTAGTGATACCCAAGAGGAACTAATTATACGACTATGGCCCCCATGGCAGAAAGAGATACAATCGATTGTAAATTACAACCAATCGTAAGTCAGATCATGTGTTTCTGACTTTCAAGCCATTGTCTCTCGAGTACATCTCTTTCTACAACGGGGCCTAGAGGTGACAGGAATTCGGCACGTATCACTACAAGTAAGCGAAAATTCCAGCGTGATGAAAACGTGCTACAAAACAATGTTACCCGTACCTTATCGATCACATATTGTTTGCTTGTATTATTATAATCGATTATGACGAAGAAACTTGTTTCAACAGAACAGTCATCAAAGATCATGTAATACAGCTTTAGACCAAATTCTCTAAAATCAAGAGGTTCATCATAACATGTTGTATATGTTACAAGTCATGTCTACCTTAGTGCTATTTTGTAAACATTGCAGTGATCAATCAGCTGATTTGACCACTCCCCTATTTTTAGCCAGCACATGGCATTGTGTTTAGTGCTTATTTTGTTCAATTAAAGAATCTATTCAAATAATAGTTGAGAAATGAGATGAATAACTTTTGGGAAAACTATAAACCTAAATGGAACCAGTAATAGTGAATGTCATAATTCTTTATGGAAATTGAATACGAAGAATGAAGAACGTGACAGAATATTTCGATTCAATAAGTTATGTGTCAAACAAGTCTGGAAGTGATGTTTCAATTGTTAATATGACTGTTCTTTACTTTAAACACAATCATAACGGAACCGATATTCAGTAAATGTTACATGTTTAATGGCTTACTGAACATGTACAATGGAGTACTAGATTTACAGTTCTATTCGTGATGTGAAATATCAATAGTGTCGTACTCCATATAAATGAGTAAAAGCATAGAGCAGATGGTGTTTATGCTTCGGTCTGTTGATACCGATATGTTTTGTAGATGGCGGTTCTCGCAGGGTTCTCGAATGGTTCTCGCAGGGTTCTACTAGGGCTGTCCGTGGGTTCATCAAGCTCACTGTTAGCTCTAATTGGGTGCACATCGGGTTCGCCTCGCGTTGATCTTCGGTAACGTGGTCGATATCGGCAGGAGCCGAGCAGCATCGCGCGTCCGACAGGGTCCGACAGCACTCGTAGACTACGCAAGACAGCACGCTTGCGACGACAGGGGCGTCGATCCGTTTTAGCGATTGGGGGGGGGGGCCAAATTAGAAAATTTGTAGAGAGTGACCACGGAGAGAGCTAAAAAACCCACATTTGGCATGCCCGAAAATTGTATTATGCGCTCATTAAAAGTGTCTTGATGGCTCGAAGACCTGACTTTGGGGGCACCCACATTTGGGGACAATAATGGGGGTCCAGAAGGCGGAGCCCCCGGAAGCTTTTAGATTTCAGACATTTGCAACTCCTATCATGCGTGTTAAAATTGTATAAAATAGTGAACCTATATAGCGCAGAAGAGATTGAGCCTTGCATGAGATGGATCCACGTTCTCCAGTATACTATAGAGCTATCGATATACTCTAGGGCGTCATCAACTCCTCCAAAGTGGAGGGGAGACATTGCGAGGAAGCGAAGCGACCGAGCGGGGGAGGGTGTGGGAGGGGGTCTCCCCCTCCCACACCCTTAACACACCACTACGAGTAGGGAGCTTTTGTATTTTTGGGCGTGAAATTGTGCGATTTGGTGCACACCTAAGACATAAATTTCACGTTATATGACAAAGAGAGGGGGACAATCTCCTCCACTTTCAAATGTGGAGGACATGATATTCCGATTTGATTTGCGTTCAGCGCATAAGGACCGAATTGACTGCATTGACTATTTCATATTATTTTATTGTATGTGACGGCGTGCTATAGATGAGGGTTTAATAAACTTCGTTTGAGGTGTGCGTTTGAGAAATTACACTGCACAACACATTTCGAAATGTGAGTTCCCGCCACCCAAATGAAACTTGCAATATTAGAAAGTGTGATTTATGGTCCTTTTTAAACTTAAAAAACCCAGCTATTTTGAAGATTAATTATTGATAAACGTGTCTTTTCACTCTTTGGTATTATATCACTCAATTTTTTCTTCCTCATTTTCGCCCCCCAATATTTTCATTGGTGGGGCGACCGCCCCCCCCCCCCCCCCTTTGCCCCCCAGGATCGACGCCCCTGTGCGACGACGTCTTCGGGCTCCACGGCACCACAAGTTTAGCGTTACGTTGAGAGAAGCGATGAACTCTAATGTATTCTCCAATTGACAATCACGCTGTTTATATAACCAATATAACTCTATTTATTAACCGTAATCAATATAGCTACTCTCACAGATGATGAAACTTTAATACTGAAATTGATTCCCATTCTTATGTTTAAAGGGTACCACCACCCAAAAATAATATTCTTATAAATCATGTAAATGAAAGGTAACATCTTTAGTAGTCCATTCCATCAACAAGTTCACAAAAATACGTTTCCAGAAACAAAATATATAATTGGAAAACGCATCACCATTCTAAAGCATGCGTCCATGTACGAAGACTACTTGTCCAGAGCGAACGAATCGCCCAGGATTCTATTGTCTCCAAACGTACGCGTGAATAGCATTGGCGCACTTGCAAATGTTTGGCCCGTACGGAACCAGGAAATAATAGTGGTTTCGTAAGTGGTGGTAATTAATTGCTTTGTTTATGAATTGCACAACCCTTTACAAAATGTTGGGTATCTATTTGATATAACAAAAGGATACCAACACATATAATTATGTCTTGTTCTTTGCCTGGTGGCCCCCTTTAACGAAACGATGTAACTTCAATTGATTATTTTGTATATTGTGTTCTCTAAAAAGGCATTGGTTTCAACTATTTTTCATACAAAATTATGCATGTGATGTGTTGTTGAAATAATGATTAGATAGAGAGATCATCAACAACTATTTCAAAACCTGTTTTGCCAATTTTTGAAAAAGTGTAGGCATTTTAAACATTTTTGGGGTTAAATCATCGAATAAATCTGGGCCCCAGATTTATTCCGATCGGATACATTTTATTGATATGTCTGCCGTTTCTGAACCGATTTTTCAAATTGTGTGCTCTTTCAAATTTTACACTCAGTTTTTCACAACAAAGTTATTTGTGCAGCCCCCTCTGCACCAAAACTGAACTACCCCTTGAATTAAATAACTGCGCTCACTATCTCGTGATTATTGCTGCCACTACCCAGCTAGCCACCTGACGTTGGGCCGATGTCGGAATTTGGTTGCCGGATGTCGGCATATCGCCGTTGGCTCGAGGTTAAAATGTCCGCCAGCCCAACATCGTCACGACGTCATTTTTGTGATATATTGGCATAACGTCATTTTCCAACAATGGCCCAACATCATCTCATCACATGATGTTGGGCCATTGTCGGAAAATGACCTTCCGACATCGGCCCAACGTCAGGTGGCTAGCTGGGTAGTATCGAATTCTGGGGCAGATAACAAAGACGATGGAATTTAATATTTAGTCAGTACTTCCAAATAAGTATAGCATCATTTAGGTAATGGTTACTAGATGCATACTAAACTAATAAGAATAAATCAAAAATATTTTCTTGACAATGTAACATCAATTATTAAAAAAAAAACACTCTGCAATATCAAACCTGTTCGTCAAAATGAATCAGGGACAAATATCAAATTTCAATTGTTTTTCTTCAATATTTTAAGTGAAAACTATTGCAACGGTACAATAATGTCGTGTACAGAATCGATTACATCGACGAATAGTAATCGATTATAAATATGATAACTTTTGAGATTCAACGCATCTCAATCGCGATCGGAATGTGTTGTTTATTTTCATTTCAAACACAATCGAGATACATAGCGTGACATGCAAACAATTAAACTAGCTAAATACAATAAGTATAAATATAATATAGTAAATATTATGTGCCAATGGATAGATCAACTAAAAAGGTATCATAATTATATTTATGCCCCCCCCCCCCCCCACCAAAAAAAAAAAAAAAAAAAAAAAAAAAGGATGAAGGATGGTTCTTGAACGGCTTGACACAACATTGCGATTAGACACTAGAAATTAGAAAGAACAAATCAAGTCCTTCCCTTGCCAATGCTCCAATCAGGGCCGTATATAACTTCAGCCCAACCTGCGATAGTGAACACCCTGTGGACTCAATAATTATTAATAGTGGCCACTGTAGACAGGTGACCACTATAGACAGCTTCCATACAAGTGCTTTTCTCTGCAGAGGATTGTTTTTTTCTAGCCCACTATCTAAAGGCAGGTTGGCTGCTATAGACAGGTGGCCACTAAACAAAGGTTTGACTGTATTAGCCCTATATATGCCACGTGTCTCCTTGTAAGCTACAGAAGGGGGCTAGTCCTCTGCCCTCTGGTATATCCCGTCTCCAATTGCTGAATGCAAACGCGAGGGGCTGGAGGGCAGAGGGTACAACTTGTTTTAGTCTGTTGTACGACGCTCTGGGTTCGAACCCAGGACCTCCCGTACATGAGGTTTGCACTATAACCGGCTAGGCCATCATGCTCGCTTCGATCCTTGCCGTACCGACCATGTAAACGAATGTATAATATGTCACTGACGAAGTTGAACTAATTTTGAGCAAGTGAATTTAAAAATGGAACAAGTCTTTTCATGTTGAACAGACTCCATGTAACTATAACCGGCTAGGCCATCATGCTCGCTTCGATCCTTGCCGTACCGACCATGTAAACGAATGTATAATATGTCACTGACGAAGTTGAACTAATTTTGAGCAAGTGAATTTACAAATGGAACAAGTCTTTTCATGTTGAACAGACTCCATGTATCTGCTACATGGGCAAACGTGATGACATCGAAAGCGAAGTCAAGCGGTAAGCTACAGGTATTCATGCCAAACTCAGGGCACCCACTTGTCCCTGTCTGTAAGCTCCTTTGCCTCTTGTCCGGATTTCTTTTTTTGTCAGCTTTCCGACACTGGTTCTCATGGACTCTATCCATACATTTAGCTGCTTGGCGGTGCGTGGGGTTTCCAGCTGTAATAGTTGGGCCTTCTCCTCAAAAAGTCTCATTTTCACATCTGTATAATATGTTTGTATTGCTTCAGTTTCCAGTTATATAGCATCTCATGTGACCTGAACCAGTCCGCTGTAGATTGCAGCCTCCTGTTGTTCACTTAAAACCAAACCAGGCATATTTGTTCTCTTCTGTTTATGGACTGGCTGACTTTCTCCCTGTGGCGTTGATGCCATGGAACCATCCGTGGAAGGTGTGGAAACACTTTCATCCATGATGTCAGAGGCTTGAGTGTGTCAGTGTGAGAAGATCTCTCTCATGCGTCAAACCCCCTCGCACGGGGACTTCATATTCACGGATTCAACACGGAGTCAACACGGATGAGCTGAACAATAGAATGTTGGTCCCCGGAGAACGCCGGTCTCAACACGGAGCTCCCGGTGGATACACGGATGTCCACGGTGCTAATACGGTACCAACACGGATTAAATTAATCCGGGGAAGTCTGGGGTGAACATTGTGCAGGTTTAATTTTCCCGGCTGCGCGGCGCCCAAGGATGACGCCGGAGGCAACACGTAGCATCCCGGACCGTACCCAGGCCAACTAGGAGTAGTACCCCGGAGGACCCCGGGCTGTCAATCCGTGGTCATCCGTGTTGGCACCGTGTTAAAGAGGAATTCCACCCCAGAAATGTGATATTTGCTATAAAATGAGGTGAATATGAAGAATCGGGATCGAAAATTTGAGCCAAAACGGATAAGCAATAAAAAAGATATGACAGGACGAACTTTGCTCCGATTTTTAGTATCGTTCGCAATTGTTATCGATCGTGACGTCACTTGCGAGCTGCAGCCATTTTGACTTCTACATGGAAATTTAACAAAATTTAAATTTTCTTCATAACAAAGCAAATTTATGAGCTTACACATTCAAATGAGGTTGCCCCATCGATATTCTTTTATGAATTCGTGAAAAAAGGAGAGAAAAGTTAATTTTTAACATCGAAAAATGAGAAATAAGTGTATTTTCATGTACTAAAGCCATGGCGAGGTGCTCGTGAATGAGGTTGCATATGGCGGCAATTTTGAAACGATCGCTCATTATTACATAATGTTCAAACAGGTATAACTCCCGTGTTTCTTGTCCGATTTTGATCAAATTTTCACCAATCATTCGTCTTGTTCTGCTTATTCAAAAAACGAATAGTTATATCAGGCCCGGACTACCCCTTTAAATTATGTTAGCCTTTCTTGATTATTTACTGCCACTAGAGACGAATTCTCGGGCAGGTAAAAAAGTGTTTAAAAGAGTTCTAACAAGAACTACCGTAATGTCGATTAACGAAAATCAATTTTATATATAATTCAAAGTATCGATTTTGGCAATGGTTAGTTAACGTTTTAATAAACTGATAGTCATAAATTAAAGATATATTTAAGACAATGTCTACATTTATTATTAAACTCAACACACAGTATGACGTGGTTGACGAATACTTTACACCAAATGAGTAAAAGTATCAAATTTCATGTTTTTCTTCAATATTTTAAGTGAAAAATATTGCAACATTACAAATGTCATGTACAGAATCGATTACATCGACGCATAGTAATCGATCACAAATATTATAGCTTTTGGCATTCAGCGCATCTCAATCGCGAGCGGTATTAAGTAAATTAGTTTACACTGTGTTGTTTAATTTCATTTCAAACACAATCAATATATATATCTTTATGCAAACTAAATACATGTATAATCTATTATATATCATATGACAATGGATAGATCCACTTTATAAAGGTATAATAAATATATAGTTTTTCCTGCTCAATTTGACACGTTTTTCAATCGAATTCATTAAATGGCAATGAAACTATGGCTTTCGGTTATTATTATCGTTTAGAGGGTGAACAGATATTTGATTTGATACATAACTTGGCAATTTTGGCCTCCTGGATCCCATGAAATCCTTACGTGAACATACGTAGGGAGCGCGTTTTTCGTGATAGGAGAAACCTACTAGAAGTTTGTGATAGCGAATTATGAGGAGGGAGATGTATTTTACTAATTCTTACGGCGGCATTATCTAAAGGCAGGTTGGCTGCTATAGACAGGTGGCCACTAAACAAAGGTTTGACTGTATTAGCCCTACATATGCCACGTGTCTACTTGTAAGCTACAGAAGTGGGCTAGTCCTCTGCCCTCTGGTATATCCCGTCTCCAATTGCTGAATGCAAACCCGAGGGGCTGGAGGGCAGAGGGTACAACTTGTTTTAGGCTGTTGTATGACGCTCGGGGTTCGAACCCGGGACCTCCCGTACATGAGGTTTGCACTATAACCGCTCGGCCACAATGCTCGCTTCGATCCTTGCCGTACCGACCATGTAAACGAATGTATAATATGTCACTGACGAAGTTGAATTGATTTTGAGCAAGTGAATTTACAAATGGAACAAGTCTTTTCATTGTGTACAGACTCCATGCAGACATGGACAAACGTGATCACGTCGAACGCGAAGTCAAGCGGATAGCTACAGGTATTCATGCCAAACTCAGGGCAAATTAAAACAAGGGATATCTGTCAACATCACTCCGTGAATGTGGGTTGTGAGCCCCGGAAGATCGCCGGTGTGAACACGGAGAAGTACGGTGCCTACACGGATAAGCACGGAAGCAACACTGAGGTCGCCGTAGTGAACCCGGAGCGCACTGTTATTGCACGCCATTTCAATGGTTTTCTCCCGGCATATTCAGAGTGTTGACTGTGCGTTGTATCCGTATACCTTCTGCATCTTTATAGAGCAAATATGGAAAATACTCCAGAGAATCGTCCAAATATGCTTCTGCTGGTGAACATCACGAAGATAAAATTACTTGTGGCAGAAGCTCTCATCTTGCGAGAACATGAAATCAGAGAAGAGGGAACGGACAGAAGGAGAAGAGGGATACGAAAGAAGAGCAGTGTGCGGGTTAAACCTTGGCTTCTGAGACGCCCACTTTATGGGCGATACAAGAAGTTGGCGTCCGAACTCATGCATGGTTTCGTGAACTTTATGAGGATGGACCCTGACACATTTCATGAAATACTTGCCAGTCATAAACAGTCTGATGAAAGGAGAATTTGTACTCACTTGACCGCCTTGCTTCCTCTTGTCGAATCCAACACGTGTGATGTGATCGAGGAGGTACCCAAAATGTTCGAGCAATGTGTAAGCTCCTTTGCCTCTTGTCCGGATTTCTTTTTTGTCAGCTTTCCGACACTCTGGTTCGCATGGACTCTATCCATACATTTAGCTGCATGGCTGTGCGTGGGGTTTCCAGCTGTAATAGTTGGGCCTTCTCCTCAAAAAGTCTCATTTTCACATCTGTATGCTTGTATTGCTTTAGTCTCCTGTTATACAGGGTGGCCCAGAAATAACGGAACGGGGTACTTGCCATACTAAAGACTCATGATGCCCGCCATACTGCATCGAGTAACGATCAACCGTGCGCCATTGCGAGTGTGCGTTCAGCTGTGTATAGAGAAGAAGGGGTACTAATAATGGCGCACGCATTGAACGTTACTAGTTGGTATGACGGGCATCAATTATGTCTTCATTATAGCAAGCACCCCGTTCCGTTATTCCTGGGCCACCCTGTATAGCATCTCATGTGACCCGTACCAGTCCGCTGTTTATTGCTCCTGTTGTTCACTTAAAACCAAACCAGGCATATTTGTTCTCTTCTGTGTATGGACTGGCTGACTTTCTCTCTGTGGCATTGATGCCATGGAACCATCCGTGGAAGGGGTGGAAACACTTTCATCCATGATGTCAGAGGCTTGAGTGTGTCAGTGTGAGAAGATCTCTCTCATGCGTCAAACCCCCTCGCACGGGGACTTCATTCACGGATTCAACACGGAGTCAACACGGATGAGCTGAACAATAGAATGTTGGTCCCAACACGGAGCTCCCGGTGGATACACGGATGTCCACGGTGCTAATACGGTACCAACACGGATTAAATTAATCCGGGGACGTCTGGGGTGAAAATTGTGCAGGTTTAATTTTCCCGACTGCGCGGCGCCCAAGGATGACACCGGAGGCAACACGGAGCATCCCAAACCGTACCCAGGCCAACTAGGACCCCGGGCTGTCAATCCGTGGTCATCCGTGTTGGCACCGTGTTAATTTATGTTGGCCTTTCTTTATTATTTACTGCCACTAGAGACGAATTCTCGGGCAGGTGAAAAAGTTTTTAAATTAGTTCTAACAAGAAATACGGTGATGTCGATTAACGAAAATCAATTACATATATAATTCAAAGTATCAATTTGGTCAATGGTTAGTTAACGTTTTAATAAACTAATAGTCATAAATTAAAGATATATTTAAGGCAATGTCTACATTTATTATTAAACTAAATCAACACTGTGTCATGCAACATCAATACGTTACAACAAATAAGGGAGAAATGTTTTTCTTTAATATTTTAAGTGAAAAAGTATTGCAACAGTATAAATGACATGTACAGAATCGATTACATCGACGCATAGTAATCGATCATCAACAACTATTTAAAAACCTCTTTTGACAATTTTTGAAAAAGTGTAAGCATTTTTAAAATAAAAACAAAAATCATCGAATAAATCTGGGCCCAGATTTATTACGATTGGATAGATTTATTGAATTGTTTTAGCCGTTTCAAAAGCCGTCTCAAAACATGTAATTGGTGTGTCAGAAGAAGGTGACATAGTCTAAATTTCCATTAAAATCTGGCTTTTATTTACACATCCACTATAGTCCGGCAGCCAAATCCAGATTTAGGGCCTGTCCTTGTTTTGAGGTATTATTTTGTTTTCAATGGATTCTGACTGTCAAGTCATCCACTTTGAAGGACCGTCTTTTGGGTCGTCGGTGAAAACAGCGTGCTCAAATCGGACGGTGAGCGTGTGTACAGAATTGATTACATCGACGTATACTAATCGATTATAACTTTTGATATAGTAATAATAATAATATATCGCACTTATATAGAGCCTAATGCAGAACAGCCTCTAAGCGCATTATTACCCCTGGTCATATGGTACAGTTCAGACCCGCACAATTATCTTGTACACATTCTCAACTCCCCGGGGAGCATACTAGCGGCGGGCAACCCTATAGGTGCACCAAGCTAATTTTCACCAGACCAGGTACGGTACCCATTTATATTCAACGCATCTCAATCGCGATCGGAATGAAGTGACAATCAAGATATATATCGTTATGCAAACTAAATACAATAAGTATAAATACATGTATAATCTAGTAAATATCATATGGCAATGGATAGATCCACTAAAAAGGCATTATTATTATATTTCTGGCCCCCCTCCCCCGCCCCCCCCCCCCCCAAAAAAAAAATGGATGAAGGATGGTTCTTGAATGGCTTGTGGGGAGTCCTTCTTACTTTTCATTTAGGAAGAGGGCCAAGGTAATACACAACATTGCGATTATACACTACAAATAAGAAAGAAGAAAATAAAGTCCTTCCCAATCGGAGCCGTATACAACTTCACTTCACTTATCACGCGTGCAAATTTTCACGGCGATTGGCCTCTCCGCGGCAGAGATCCTGGGGGGGGGGGGGGGGGGGGTGGCCATAATGCCCCCCCCCCCCTCCCCCGGCCGTAGGAAGACCTCAAATAGCCCAGCCTTTTTAGTGTTAATCTATCCATTGGCACGTAATATTTACTAGATTATATGTATACTTATTGTATTTAGCTAGTTTAATTGTTTGCATGTAACGATATGTATCTCGGTTGTGCTTGAAATGAAAATAAACAACACATTCCGATCGCGATTGGGATGCGTTGAATCCCAAAAGTTATCATATTTATAATCGATTACTATGCGTCGTTATAATCGATTCTGTATACGATATTTGTACCGTTGCAATAGTTTTCACTTAAAATGTTGAAGAAAACAAATTGAAATATGATATTTGTCCCTGATTCATTTTGCCGAATAGGTTTGCTATTGCAGAGTGTTTTTTGGGGATAATTGATGTAACATTGCCAAGAAAATATTGATGATATATTCGTATTAGTTTAGTATGCATCTAGAAACCATTACCTAAATGATTCTATACTTATTTGAAAATACTGATTATTCAAAATTTGCAACGACTTTTTTGCCTGCCCGAAAATTCGATTCTAGTGGCAGCAATAATCACGAGATAGTGAGTGCAGTTATTTTATTCAAGGGGTAGTTCAGATTTGGTGCAGAGGGGGCTGCACAAAATAACTGTTTTGTGAGGTAATGAAAAACTGAGTGTAACATTTGACAATTTGAAAAATCGGTTCAGAAACGGCTGAAATATCAATAAATTGTATCCGATCGGAATAAATCTGGGGCCCAGATTTCTTCGATGATTTAAAAAAAAATATTAAAAATGCCTACACTTTTTCAAACATTGGCAAAACAGGTTTTAAAATAGTTGTTGATGATCTCTCTATCTAATCATTATTTCAACAACACATCACATGCATAATTTTGTATGAAAAATAGTTGAAACCAATGCTTTTTTAGAGAACACAATATACAAAACATTCAATTGAAGTTACATCGTTTCGTTAAACATAATAATGGGAATCAATTTCAGTATTAAAGTTTCATCATCTGTGAGAGTAGTTATATTGATTAAGGTAAATAAAAAGAGTTATATCGGTTATATAAACAGCGTGATTGTCAATTGGAGAATACATTAGAGTTCATCGCTTCTCTCAACTTTACGCTAAACTTGTGGTGCCGTGGAGCCCGAAGACGTCGTCGCAAGCGTGCTGTCTTGCGTAGTCCGCGAGCGTTGTCGGACCCTGTCAGACGCACGATGCTGCTCGGCTCCTGCCGATGTCGACCACGTTACCGAAGATCAACGCGAGCGAGGCGAACCCGATGTGCACACAAGGAGAGCCAGCAGTGAGCTTGATGAACCCACGGACATCCCTAGTTGAACCCTGCGAGAACCATTCGAGAACGCTTCGAGAACCGCCATTCTACAAAACATATCGGTATCAACAGACCGAAGCATAAACACCATCATGCTGCTCTATGCTTTTACTCATTTCTATGGAGTACGACACTATTGATATTTCACATCACGAATAGAACTTTAAATCTAGTACACCATTTTACATGTTGAGTAAGCCATTAAACAAGAGATGTAACATTTACTGAATATCGGTTTCGTTATGATTGTCAGATTGTGTTTAAAGTACAGAACAGTCATATTAACAATTGAAACATCACTTGCAGACTTGTTTGACACATAACTTATTGAATCAAAATATTCTTTCACGTTCTTCATTCTTCATATTCAATTTCCATAAAGAATTATGACATTCACTATTACTGGTTCCATTTAGGTGTATAGTTCTTACAAAAGTTATTCATCTCATTTCTCAACTATTATTTGAATAGATTCTTTAATTGAACAAAATAAGCACTAAACACAATGCCATGTGCTGGCTAAAACTAAGGGAGTGATAAAACCAGCTGATTGATCACTGCAATGTTTACAAAATAGCACTAGGGTAGACATGACTTGTAACAGATACAACATGTTATGATGAACCTCTTGATTTCTAATGAAGTTTAGAGAATTGGGGTCTAAAGCTGTATTACATGATCCTTGATGACTGTTCTGTTGAAACAAGTTTCTTCGTCATAATCGATTATAATAATACAAGCAAACAATATGTGATCGATAAGGTACAGGTAACATTGTTTTGTAGCACGTTTTCATCACGCTGGAATTTTCGCTAACTTGTAGTGATACGTGCCGAATTCCTGTCACTTCTAGGCCCCGTTGTAGAACGAGATGTACTCGAGAGTAAGTTACAATGGCTTGAAAGTCAGAAACACATTATCTGACTTACAATTGGTTGTAATTTACAATCGATTGTATCTCTTTCTGCCATGGGGGCCATAGTCGTATAAATATTTCCTCTTGGGTATCACTAATATGAAAATTACCATTGTTTTGTTTAAACCACTATCAACTGTTTCGACTGATCACTGTTGTCTTCAAACCGTACCACATGAAACGTCATCGGAGCGCTCAACAGGTGAACAATGTGAACATCTTCCATAATGATGTATTGTGCAGTTGAAATTTAGCCGCTTTTCAGTACGAACACTAAACAAATACTAACTCGGAATGTTGTCGAATTACGAAGTCACAGTCATAAATAAACAAAAACTTATGTAATGTCGGTTATTTCTGACAAACTCCATTCATTTTCAGAAATATAACATTAACAATGGTATCAACTGCAAAAAGTGACGAATTTTTGATACAATGTGTATTTTTGTGATTTGATATGTCCTCTGAGTTTTGTGTGAAAGTTTTGCGTCAAATTGATGTTACACGACCGAGTAATGAGCGAAAATGCAAAGTGATATTCCTCATTTCACTGACTTTGTAAACAGGTATAACTATCCAGTAGATACGTATACATGTGAATACGTGAATCATACATATCTTTATGACGGAATATACATTTGGAAAAACCCAAAGCTGTGTCATGCTTCTGTTGGCAATCCGAATACATTAAGGTATGTAAGAATCGCTAGAGTTCCAAGTAAGTTTTAACAACATAACTTTTAGTCTTACAAGATGCAAGAGAAATAGGAAATCCCGATTGATTTTGGTTGAATTCGACAAAGTTTATAAATCAATTTATAAAGCAAGATGAGATTAATTTTGTTAGATTTTTAATTTATTTTGTTTACATGTAATTTCTAATGTAATATGAGAACACACTGTATCTATGTTTTGTTTCAATAAAATTAATGCAGAGTTCTCAAGGCAAATGAACGAAATATCAAAGGTACTCAATACAACATAATTGATGTGATGGAAATAAGCAGCACACAGTAATACCAATTGGATACATAATGGAAACATACAGTAAATTAAGTAAGATGTGATAATGAAATAAATCACTTTGCACATAATCTGTGTTGATAATTGATTGTAATAATGTTGTTATGTGATCGATTGTGTCAGCTTATAAAATGCGCCATGTTACACACTGTCGCAAATTTTGCCGCGTGAAGGCACACTTCATAGATTATGAGCGAGTGGAACTGAACGAATGTAACCAAGCTAAGGTACTAAATGTATGTTACAAAAACACAGTACATTAAATGTGTATGCTAATATGATTGAACAAGTTCAACATTTTTAAATACCTAGGAATATTTATTTATTCAGAATTGAAATAGACTGTACACATTGATTATTTATGCAAAAAGATTAGTAAGATGGTCAGTTTGCTAGGAAGATTAAGTAAATATATTAATGAGTCATGCTTAATATTGCTGTATAATGCTGTGATTATTCCACATTTTGATTATGGAGATGTTGTCTGGTCCTCTGCGACTAAAACACAATTGGATATACTACAGAAAATACAAAATAGAGCAGGTAGAATAATAGTAAAGATAAATGTATTAGAACATAGATCTGTTCATGAAATACATGATATTCTTAATTGGAAGACATTGCAGATTCGTCAGACAAGACACATTCATTCGTTAATTTATACATTTTGCATAATATGGCACCTGTGTACTTACAAGAAAAGTTTATTTTTTAAATAACAGGATATAATCTAAGACAAAAAGATAAATTGTCTCTCCCAAAACCGAACACAAAGAATTTTAGACACGGGCGTCGATCTGTCAATGATACCCATTCATCGGGGGGGGGGGGGGGGGGGGGGGGGGGAATGATCCATTCATCCACCCCCCCCCCCCCCCCCCCCCCCCCCCCCCCCCCCCCTGATGAATGGGTATTATGTAAGTATCGACGCTAATGATTGTAGACGTACTTTCTTATATCGCGGTTGTATACCGTAAAGTTTGACTAGAGGCGCTACTTTCTCACAGTATTAGCAGATATTATCAACAGCTGCCCCAGCCCGTCCACAAGGATCTAGTATAATGAATATGTATCTAGCCCTTTGTCAACGATCTTTGAGCAGGTCTTAATGAATATTCATGATAGCATAATCATGTAAAATTGAGAAGAGGTAAACGTTACTTAGGGTAAAACACCCACCAAGCAAGCAGAAGTACCTCTTGGGTCGGTGGTTGGTGCAAATCATTCTAGGCATGGCGGTATGTAAAGCCGTAGGTTCAAGTCGCATTGGATTAATTATGTTTTTATTCTTCGATTTCATAGGAAATTTTGTTTTAACAAATGCCACCGTTTTGTGCATAGGAATAGGAAGGAAAATAATTTACTTTTTGTCAGATACACAATTATGACATTCAGGTGAAATCATGGCATTCCCTGTCCCACCCCACCACACCCCACCCACACACACACACACACACACACACAAACACACTAGTTAAAGGGATAGTTGAGTTCTGGTAAGGAGAGTACAGTTTTAGTGAAACTGAATTTTAGTAACCAAAACCTGCATTATTACATTACAAACTAATAGTTATAACTAGAAAGGAACACAAAATTACAAATGACGTAGTAAAGATCATGTTATCATTCCAAAAGAGCCGTTAAAACGTAAGAGGGCGCTCTCTAAACACTCATCGGTTTCAACCATTTTGAATAAAATATTGTGCATGTGATGCTTTGTTGAAATAGTGATTAGATAGAGAAATAGCCAAAAACTATTTAAATACCTATTTTGTAACTTTTTTGAAAGAGGAAGCATTTTTAAAATTGTTAACGGCTGGTTCAAAATTCTCTAATAAACCCGGGGCCCCGGGGCTGGGTTGCTCAACATTGCTTCCTATTCATAAGTTGTTATTAATTCTGGTCGGAAAAGAGTAAAATAAAATTTGTGCTTGATGAAGAGTTGGCTGAAACAGGGTGATGAATCAATTTTAAAATGACCCTGCCCCCTCCATCCACTAATATATAAAGCTTAATACTATTACTAGCAGAATGTCAGGACTTCACTCACCTGAATGTAATAATTGTGTATTTAAGTTAACACAGAAATCATAATTTTCATTCCCATTCCTATGCACAAAACGCTGGCATCTGTTAAAATAAAAGTTCCTATGAAATAAAAAATAATAAAAAATCACTTATCCAGTGCGTTTTGAACCTACGGCTCTTCATACCGTGATGCAATTTTACCTTATCCTGATTTGCACCAACCACCGACCCAAGAGCTACTTCTGCTTGCTTGATTGGATTTCAACCCTTAGTAACGTTCATCTTTTCTAACTTTGCGTGATAATGCTATCATGAATATTCATTTAGACCGGCTCGAAGATCGTTGACAAAAGGCTAGATACATATTCATTATACTGGATCGTTTTGGATGTTTGCTGGCGCTATTGATACTCCTCTAAATCAGTAGCGCCTCTAGTCAAACTTTTACGGTATTGTACAATGATTTACCTGTGGATACTCGTTATTTGAATACTTTAAGATCATTCAATACAGACATTAAAAGGATAACATAAATAAATGATGTTTAGGAGAAAAGGAGCTTGGTAACCCCATAATCATTCATTATTTGTATTATTTTTAATTCTACATTTTATTATAGATTTAATATGACCCGCATGTTGTAACTGAAGGTTGGGTGTGGTTGGGATTGGGTATTTGGGATGGGGGTCTTAGAGTGGGAATGGGGTGGGGGGGGGGGGGGGGGGGGTGTTAGGGGTAGGGGTAGGATACTGTATAATTTACATGAAAATGCGTGACTTTTTACCAATTATTATCATGTATATATAGCAACATACTAATATAATATTTTAATCAAGAACTTGTAACTAATTTTGTGGTAAACAATTTGTATAATATTATTATGTTCTATGTTATGTTCTGACTTTTGATGTATTTTTAAATATTGATTTGGAAATAAAACAAACAAACAAACAAAACATTTTATTTTGCCATATATAAATACATATGGTAGCTGTTCATTTAGTAAATGATACATTTACTAAATGTTTTCATTGAAGTCTGAAATATGTGGCATACGTACACCGCTGCTTATGAATATACTTTCTTCCTACGTGTTACTACGTCAGAAAGTTAATTTCCTTTCTATATTTACCTCTAGGTAAAACCGTATATACTACGAAACAAAGACACAATAAGAACACGAAAAGTGAAACGAGATTAAGTTGAACATATAGGTTAAGCTGAGCATCGTGTAGCGGTCGAGCTGAACATCGTGTAGGTCGCTGTTTATTCACATAACAGTCAGAAACGCCGTAACATGGCGCAAGTGCATCAAAAATATGGAATCGAATAAATCAAACAAAACCAAAGTCCTGTGCGAACGCACATGCTATTAAATGCCGAGGGACTGGGAAGGGAGGAGGTTGGAAGCGGGGGTCGGATTTGATATAAGCGTCCCTCGCTCTGCTGGTCTTCCGCCTCCCGTGCTGTGAGATTAGGAAGGGTGGAACGCCCGCGTTGCTGGCGGACGTAGCGCCCCCTGATCTGAGGCTGTGCAGACCAAAAATCTCCAAAATCATTACAAAAGTATGCGACCAAAACGGAGGCCGAACAAACGGCAATATATCGCCGCAAACCAAAGTGGACATATAGGTGAATACCATTACATACGTATCATGTACATCCGAAGAAAAAAATCAACAATAAGAATATTCGTCATTCGAACATAATAGTGGGGGGGGGGGGGCAAGGCGTTCAGCACCGTGCTAGCGTTGGGGCTTAGCATGCGGAGGCCACGAAAAAACCCCAGGTCTGCTGGGGGAAACGTGGGTGCGTCCAAGGGTGCAAGAACGAGGGCGCACTCCCTGACTCCTTGCGGGGGAGGGGGGGGGGGGGGGGGGGGTAGATGCTTGAAAACACGGAAACTAAACGCGACATAAAAACTAGCGGATAGAGGCCGGGGGGGGGGGGGGGGGGGGGACCTGTACGGATGCTTGAGCGAGAATGAGCTCATACGCGCAGAGCGCGCTATACCGAATTACCAAAGAATTCGCTCGTTACGTAATCACAATGCGCCTCACCGAAGCGGTGAGCGGGAGCCTATCGTTCAATAACGAAACGAAATAGCACATAACGATTTGCTTTAACATGTGCGGAAAATAAATTCACATCCCAGTCAGACCGATCGTAGAGCCCCCCCCCCCCCCCCACCCCCCCCCCCGCCATTGGATTTGTCTGTACGGGTGAATGCAATTTCCGACGTCATTTTGACACGCCCCCACATTATACAGGCATGGCTTTATAGCAAGTACCAGGCATCTTTTAAAGGGACTTCGTAATATTGTCCAAATCCTTAAAACTTACTTGGAACTCTAGTGGTTTTCTCATACCTTATCATATTCATATTAACAATACCAGCACGGACAGGTTTCGGTTTAAGATTTCGTTCAAAAGATATTTACGATTGAAGTGTTCAGATATGAAATTGTATACAGGATAGTTATATGCCGTGCACAAAGTGAGTGCAATGTGTTAGTGAATATCACTTCGCATTTTTGCTCATATCTCAGCCAAAAAACCTCCAATTAACGTGAAATGTTCGCACATTACTTTGTGGACATATCAGATCACTCCAATTTGTATTATTTTATTAATCACTCATCGCTGTTTGCACTTGCCAACAAAGTTACTAGATTCCTTTAAACTAGCGAAAACTTAATTTTACGCGAGTGTAGTTATGTTTGTATACAACTTTGTATTTGTTTGTTTTAAATTCATGTTTAAATTTTGGAGATGAAAATTCATGTGATCATTTCCACCTCGGTGCAAACTTGTATTATTAATATTAATTTCTCATGGCATTTTGATACATACTAATGTAACAGTAATAATCATGTTAATTAATAATGGCGCTAGTAACGAGAGTATCACATTGCTTAAAATTATTAGTTTATAAAGGGGTAGTTAAGTTTTGGTATAGAGGGCGCTGCACGAAATATTTTGTTGAGATAATGAAACATTGTAAAATTTGAAAGAGCATACAATTTTAATGACAGAATTAACTTCATTCGATGAAAATCGGTTTAGAAACGGCTGAAATATCAATAAATATATCCAATCTGAATAAATCTGGGACTCAGATTTATTCGATTACTTTTTAAGAAATGCTTACACATTTTTCAAAAAAGGTTTTTAAATAGCTGTTGATGATCTCTCTAATCATTATTTCAACAAATCATCACATGCATACTTTTGTATGAAAAATGCTTTTTTAGAGAACGCCCTCTGTGTTTTAATGGCCTTTTTGAAATGATAACATGCTTTTTACGTAGTCGTTTGTAATGTTCTATACCTTTCGAACATGGTGGAGTTTTGTAATATTATTATGGGCCATTCTGGGTCACGTGTGTGACCCAAAATAGGAAAAATTCTGAAATAGGATGCTTATATTTTAGTAAGTGTAGGAGGTATGGTGATGTGAACTTGATATATGACTTGCATACGTTGAAGTCTTTCATGTGTAACACAAAAGATTTTATTAGGATTACGTTGCCCAAGGACAGAGGTCAAATGGCATCGGTCACGTGTGTGACTTCGCACGGGAGCACTTTTGAAGAAAAACAATTTAACTGAATTTCATTTTGGAAATCCTGTGAAATATGAAAAGCTAAAATGTTCATATTAGTATCAGACAACTGATATATATCTGTAAGTAAGAAAATGGTGAAATGGTGAAAGATTAAAATTATCTCAAACAGTTGTTTTTTAATGCACGTTATTATGCGGGGATGTCTGGGTCACGTGTGTGACATTTTGGGGTGGTCACGTGTGTGACATGTACAATATGAATGGAAATATGAATTTTACAAATATTAGGTTTAGATAGTAAAATGAAGTTCAATTGTCACAAAGTTGGTATCATCATGTACAGGAGAATAAAAGGAATGAGCTTGCTTGATTATTTTCTGAGTTATGATTTTTATTTGAATATTGAAATATGTAAATTTATTAATTTTTCTAAGAAATTTTCTAAATTCAATTTTAAAAATATATTTCATGAAACCTTGGACACTGATCTTTCCATTAATGGAATAAAACTACTGAAAAAACAAATTTAATTTTTTCCAAAAAAGTTTCACTTTTCAAAGAATGGCCCTTATGCAGGTTTTGGTTGCTAAAGCTCAGCCTTACCAAAACTGTACTTCCCCTTTAACCCCGTTCAGCGGATACACACTGCAATCATTCCTGCACATTTTCCACTCATTCAATGGACATATCAGGGCCCCGTTGCAGAAAGAGTTACACTCAATTGTAAAAAGTTGCATGTAATTGCACGTCATAAAATATGCTGATTTGAACCAATCAGATTTGCGCATCCAGTCACATGATCTGAACAATCGAGTGCAACTCTTTCTACAACGGTTAGCTCCTAGTTGGACCTATCCGGTATGGAAAGCCAACTCTTTCTACAACGGTTAGCTCCTAGTTGGACCTATCCGGTATGGAAAGCCAACTCTTTCTACAACGGTTAGCTCCTAGTTGGACCTATCCGGTATGGAAAGCCAACTCTTTCTACAACGGTTAGCTCCTAGTTGGACCTATCCGGTATGGAAAGCCAACTCTTTCTACAACGGTTAGCTCCTAGTTGGACCTATCCGGTATGGAAAGCCAACTCTTTCTACAACGGTTAGCTCCTAGTTGGACCTATCCGGTATGGAAAGCCAACTCTTTCTACAACGGTTAGCTCCTAGTTGGACCTATCCGGTATGGAAAGCCAACTCTTTCTACAACGGTTAGCTCCTAGTTGGACCTATCCGCTATGGAAAGCCAACTCTTTCTACAACGGTTAGCTCCTAGTTGGACCTATCCGGTATGGAAAGCCAACTCTTTCTACAACGGTTAGCTCCTAGTTGGACCTATCCGGTATGGAAAGCCAACTCTTTCTACAACGGTTAGCTCCTAGTTGGACCTATCCGCTATGGAAAGCCAACTCTTTCTACAACGGTTAGCTCCTAGTTGGACCTATCCGCTATGGAAAGCCAACTCTTTCTACAACGGTTAGCTCCTAGTTGGACCTATCCGGTATGGAAAGCCATGTGTAGCCTTGGAATCAAATTTATATTAAAAAGCAAAACTAGAATTGTTGACTTGTGTATAAATCATTAAATGGTGCATCAAGAACATGAAATTTCCCCGATAATAAATTGAAAATAATAATGATTTTAATCAACATTGTATGCCTTTGTAAAAAAGACTTTAAAAACAAATCAAAGAAATCAGGGGCTTTCCATACTTGAAGTCCAACTAGAGTTAAGTTCAACTTGTAATCTTTGTAAAACGCGCTCCATCACAAAAATCACATTTTATCAATACTGTCCAACGTAGTGGTCAATAGTAAACAATTAACCTCTTTGTCATGTACAAGTAATTAGTGTTAGTATTACATGCCATGGGTCTGGATTACGAGACTATTATATTGTCATTGTCATAGAAATATAGCTTCTCTTATCCCTGCCGGAAAGAACACAATCTCAGAGTTTCCCAGTGTTGCCCACAATGTTAAATTCGAGCGTTTTCACAGTGTGAAAACCAACTCGCACTGGGAACACACTGTGATGGCACTATCGGCAAAGTGTGAAATTGACTGCGCTTATAATGTGTATCACGGCAATATTAGTGTGTTCGCAATGTAGATGAGTGTGTTCTTCCCGGCAGGGATGGGTCTGTAATAAGAGACTACATGTAGTTGTATTGTCACAAAAATAAAGCTACCCCTATGTTCCTATCATAGGACAATATTATCATATCATATCTTCGGCAGATCAAAGGTGAATTGTCAAATTTGTATGTGTTTTTGTTTCCTTCTGAAAAAACATTTTCTGCAACTTCTGTGGCATGTTTGCTATAACCCCACTCACATATTGGGGAATTGTTCTGGGGTGTGTTGTGTTGGTTCCTAGGGATATAACTATGGGGAAGACACGCACGTCACATAACATACATAAATCAAACACTTTTATGAGAGGTAATATATTTATTTGTAGATTTATTAAAGTAGATTATTATGTTTAAAAGCTTCTACACGGCATTCTTGGACAGTTTAAAATATTCGATTTAATCAGCCTTTTCCAATGAGGTGAAACATAATTGATTCAACTTGTGAGTTTGAAGTTCCATATCATCAACATGTTTGTTTGTCCATCCTTTATGATATGGAACGTCCCAAACGTAATTGTTATGCTTCTTTACGTAATTGCGAAGTAATATTCCTTATGTCTATAATATACAGATAAAATATCAATCAATAAAAATATAATAAAACTATCTAAAACTTCAGTAAGCACATTGCCAGGTAGATTAAAGTTGGTGGACTTTATTGTTCATTTTATTAAATGTTGAAGCGCCTAATGATTATGTATTATTTTGAAAACAAACGGTAGCGAAATTGGGACGAGTATATAGAGTCCAATATCAAAGTAAACCCCAAAACGGGTCGGTTCTTTATGACGTCATCTACTTCTTGCTCTAGGCGAATGTCTTCTTGATGAAGGCGAGGACGCCAAATCTCTTGGGGTAGAGAAAGCGAAATGGGGACGAGTATAGAGTCCAATATCAAAGTAAACCCAATAACGGGTCGGTTATGTGTGACGTCATCTATTACTGGCTGTCCTTATAGGCCTTCTTGATGAAGTTGAGGACGCTGGATCCCCCGACAGTGTGGGACTTGGCCTTCTCGGCCTCGTACTCCTTGCCGCCCACGACCATCTTGGCCTTGAAGGTTTCCTGCTGCTCGGCCGTCATCGCGGAGTACCCCTTGATGAGCTGGTGGACCTGCTCATCGCTGAGGTGGCTGTTGATGAGGCCTGCCTCCTTGCCGAAGTCGCTCGGGTTCTCGCCGTCTCCCTTCACGGTATCTGCCAGGGCGCGCTCCACTGCTTGCTGCATGGGGAAAAGCAAATGGGTGGGAAAATGTCAAACGATGCTTACAAAATATTTCCTTCTCAAACAAATCGGGCAGATCGTGCAAATCAATCGTGACGATATGCAATGGTACCGAATGCACTACCTTCTCAAAATGTTGAGGGTCTCTCCCACCTCTTTTGGCGGGAAAATAATAGTCGACGGTCAGAGGTCAAACCATTAAAACTTTTGAATGTAAATCTAGAAAAACCTGAAATGTAGGCCAGGGCCTTGCTTCATGAAAGGGTCTTAGGTATGGACTTTTGAAGGCGCGGTGCTAGGGCGCAATTATCTCCGCGTTCTGATATATGTGTTCAATAAAAGAAAATAAGCTCCTATTTGTGAATTGGCTATAATTATACGTTCTTAGAAGTTATTGGACCGGGAATCTGGGGGCGAGAGCTTGCTGACGAAGGCATACTATTACCTAGTTCCACTGATCTATAGATATGCTAGATAAACCTCTACCATGTATTGTAGCACGATTAGGCTATATTGCATAATCGGCTCCCTTCTCCCAGCTATTATGTTGATGCACAGTGGTCGTTCATTGTGCACTGGTCAGAACCAATGGTTAAAAGTATCGATCTTGCTTATATTAACAAAGGCGAGACTACCATTATCCATGAACAAAAAGAGATTCGGAAAATTTTCTCTAAAAACATTCTTAGAAGTTATCGGACCGGGAATCGGAGCGAGAGCTTGCTGACGTGGACATACTATGACCCAGTTCCACTGATCTATAGATATGCTTGGATGAACCTCTTACTTCTGTTTCTTCTCTGCAATTATCTACGTAGTGTGGTTTTATTAAGACTGGTGTTTAAAGGGATCTAGTAACTTTGTTGGCAAGTGCAAAAAGTGATTAATAAATGAAAAACTATAATAATGTGTATAGGAGTGATATGATATGTCCACAAAGTAGTATGTGAACATTTCATGTAAATTTGATGTTTTTTGGCTGAGATATGAGCAAAAAGGGAAAGTGATATTTACTATTGTACTTACTTGTACACAGCATACAATTATCCCGTAGACAATTTCATATCTTAACACTTCAATCTATAATATCGTTCGTACGAAATGGAAATTTGAAAAACTGAAACATGTCCTGTGTTTTAAAATAACCACTAGAGTTCCAAGTAAGTTGAGGATTTGGACAATGTTACTAAGTCGGCTCTCCTCACCGCTTCCTTTCTGTAAGGTTAATGCACAATGGTGATGCACCAAATGGGTTTCTTTTTATTTCCCCCTAAAATAATTATGGTTCAATACACACAATGGTCAGATGGTTCAGTTTCGATCGGGCCTATATCAGTTAAATAAGTTACAGAGAAAGTGACTTTCATATGCGTAGGCGTAGGAGGCGGGGGATCCGCCGGGGGCAGCCATGGACAACTAGGCGCCAATTCGGTTTCTTTTCACAACAATAATGTGGTTCAATGCACATAACATGCTCGGATGAACCTCTATGGCTGTTTACAGATTATCTCTGTATCTATTCACTATTTCAACAATATTTAAAGTGACTGAAACCGATGAGTTTTAACATGATAACAGGCTTTTTACTTAGTCCTTTGTTTTATTCCTTTTGAGCATTACTATTTTATTTTATTATTATTAGTTTATTATGTAATTGTGCAGGTTTTGGTAACTAAAATTCAGTTTGACCACAAACCGTCTTCAACATTATAGCAACGCAACGCAACAACAGCACCATAATTATTCAACATCAGCAAAACATTATCATCATCAACATCAGCTAAACAGCCTCGGGTAGTTTAGAAGAAAGTTTGTACGAGACTGACATTATATTCAGGCATATTTGTTTTCATTTCATACAAACGTGTATCATGTAAACAAATATATCCGAAATATAAATAAAGGGCTAGTACAGTTTTGGTAAGGCTGAACTTTAGTAACCAAACCTGGACAGTAACATTATAAACTAATAGCTATAACTCCACCATGCTCGAAAGGTATACAAAATTACTAACGACTAAGTAAAAAGCCCATTATCATTCAAAAAGAGCCACTAAAATACAAGAGGGCGCTCTCTAAAAAGGCATTGGTTTTAACCATTTTTCATACAAAATTATGCATACTGTGATGTTATATTTAAATCATGATTAAATAGAGAGATCATCAACAACTATTTGAAAAACGCGTTTGAACATTTTTGAAAAAGTGTATGCATTTTTTAAATTTTGAAAATTTCATCTAATTATTTAGCCCCCAAATAATTATAAGATCAGATATATTTAATGATATTTCAGCCGTTTCTCGACCGATTTTTACCAAGTAAAGTGTATTCTGCCATTAAAATTGCATGTTCTCTCAAATTCGACACTCGGTTTTTCATTACCTCACAAAACAATTGTGATGTGCAGCGCCCTCTCTACCACACTAAACTAGCATGTTATACAAACGCAAACCGTCTTCTGAACTTCTCCCGCGGCAGCCTTCCCCCCCCCCCCTTGTTTTGTTTTGAAGAACAAAAAACTCGTCCCCAACCAAAAAGAAAAAAACGAAAATCAACAATATTTCTACGTAAACTACATGTACAAACAATCTTCTGAACTACTCCCGACGCAGCCCTCAATTGCCTTTTATTCAAGAGAAATGAAAACTTCCCCACAAAAACCAAACACAAAACACACAGGCAACAAACAAAATCAAAAATCACTTTACTTACCCTTTCACCGCTCAGGGCGGAGATGCAGCCGAACAGGGCGACGATCACGAGTAGGGACAGGAATTGACGCATCTTGAAGTGACTTGAGTTTGTCGTTTGATGACGATGAGAATTCAGGAAGCAAAGATTGGGCGGATGGGCGCGGCGAGTCAATTTACAGACGGATGTGCACGGGACGTAGGTAGCTATCAAGAGTGTTTGTCCAAACTTGTTTATCGGTTGTTTTATATACGCCACTGAAAAGCCAGGCACAGCCGATTCTTGCTTCCCCCCAGTAACAAACAATGGATTCTCCCTGACTTAAATAACAATCCCCTTTCTCTCTCACTCCCTCTCTCTCAGCCTTTCAGGTATGAAACGATGGTTGATTATGTCTGAGCTCTTCTTGCTCAGTCAAGCCGATTACCTAAGCCCAGCTTATTATCATTCTCAGGACCAGGTATTCGGATCATTTCAATGGATTCCGTATCAAAAGCTCGAAGAAGAGCTGTCACGGTGTGGTTATCCGTTGTGTCCATGAAAGAGTAAGTACTGGAATCAGGTAATTACGAATGGTGTGCCAGGGATAAATGTCCATGTGTCCCGGGCAAATGTAATCAATGGATATCTGCCAAATCACTCCGTAAATGTATGTTTTTGCGTGTGTGTGTTGGATAAAGCAATACATTTTTATATTTATTCAAGTTTCTTTTGATTGAATAAACACACAAACACGTTTACGTTGTATGAGTGACGTAAACCGCATGACGTCATGCATGCGTTAATGTGTTGAGTGAATTACTGTTTGTTTGGTTGTCCGTATGTATGTGTTTATGTCTGTATGTCTGTGTTTGAGTGCGTATTCGTTCTCCGTGTGTATGAAGGTGCGACAATGGACACAAACTAGGATTTTAATCTGTCCGAATGCCGTGTCTGCCAATTATCCCTGGCTGGACACTTATCCCTATCACTACGGTCCTTTCGTATGTATGCTCCGATGAACAGGCTGCGGCAGCACAATGCAGTCTGAGAAACTTCTCCTTCTTTATTATCCCTTATACAGTATTAACATAGTTGAGCGAATAGTAACGCCCTGCTCGGGTGAAGATGTTCTTCAGCAAGTATGCTCCGATGAACACGCTAAGTGCGAACAATGGCGCCCAACAGACAATAAACAGATAAATGATGGTATTAGCTATTATCATGAGACCCTGGAGGCCCCTCCAGGGTCTCATGATAATAGCTAATGGGCAATTCCACGCCAAATGAGCCAAAAGTGGAAAAATCCAATGAGGATTATTTCTGATCTTGTTTATTTTTTCTGGATTATTTTTTCATAAATCATGATCACATAATGATATCTTTCAGTTTACATGATTAAAAAAAGTATTGGGCGTCTCCTGATAGGAGAAACAGACACCATACATGAAGCTATACACATGGGACTACACAGTGCCTATTTCTAGATTTATTTTTTTGCATTCCTTTCTAGTATTTTCTGTTTTAAGGTACCAAATTGGATGATTGAATATCACATTATGTATTCAGATTAAAAATTCAGTCTTTTGAGAGCCCTAAAGTATATTTTTAATGAATACAAAACTATGTCCTTCCATTACTGTCCTTCCGTTACCGAAGAGTGAAGCAATTCACTTTTTGTAAGACATATTTTGTTCATATAAGTGTTGTAATACTCTTAGAACATTAGGGAATGGACTATGAGCCAATATTACATGATAGTCCTCTTAACTTCACAGAGATTGAATCATAACTAAAGGACTTGAAAATCCATGTCCATTTTGCCGTCCTTCCGTTACCGGCCTCATTAGTGTCCATATCTAATAACGTAATGTAACAAAAAATATTTAAAAAATAGGAAATCAAAGGTGTCCCACCAAGAGTCTCAGAAATGTAATTTACAATGATAAATCATAAGCAGGATTCTAGAATTATTTGATTTAATTTCAAAAATTGCGTCTGAATGTCCTTCCGTTACCGTGGAATTGCCCTAATACCATCACTTATCTTTTGGCGGGGGTTTGAGTGCCTCAGCCACGGAAGGATAGAAAAGGGAAGGCTGATCCGCATTGTCCTCCTACACCACGCTTTCGTCGCCACCGCGCACCGCTCAAATGAATATATAGGCCGCCATCATTTATATTGCTACACCTTTACAGGCTGAAGATGCGCTGCGTTGCGTGTGTAAACATATTGCTGAAATGTTAAAGGAACTACAGCGTCTAGATGGCCTAATTGTCACAATTCGGCTCTCTCTATGTAATTTTTCCTGAAGAAAAAGAATTTGGCAGTCATTTCTCATGAAATCAATCAATTTTGGGGTAATTAGTAAATATCTAATTGTCCTGGGAACGCCCCTTTTAAATCGCCAAAATGTGACGTCATCTAAAGAACGGACTAATGAACTAAATTCTGTAGATGACGCGTCATGACGTAAGCCAATGAATTTTCAATCACATGATCACGCTGCCGATTCCGGGCCCTAAATGTGGATGGGGCGTAAACTGGCTGCTGAGTGAGATTTGGTATCAGAAAACTAGTCTTAAAGGGAGAGATCCACTTTTGCAAGCCAAAATTCAAAAGTTGCGAGGTTATTGTCTTATATGAAAGGAAATGTCATTTAATAGCATGCCTGAAAAAATTAGGGCTTGAAATCTCTTTTTCGTGGAGTTATAGAACTAAAACTTAATAAACTGAGGGACGTCGGTTAATTATGTACATACCTATTTTTGGCCGGTGAGTAAGTTCGTACATAGATTTCACGGAGTGCCAGATCGGTATGCATGACCCCTACGTGACCCCCGCTAGCTACGTGAGCCGCGCATAAGTACTAATGTGTGAGCGTTTACCAAGCAAAATACCCAAACTTCGCTTAAACTGACTACATGTAATTATATATTCGTTCTTTTTGAGATCTTTTTCCGTGACATACGTTAACAAATGTCGGCTTCACAATACCTGTACGAGAATTAGTACTATATTGTTGTAATATTATGCTAAATCAGTTGAACTCCTTTATTGACCGATATATAGTTTAAATGGAGGGACGGATTCGTTTTTCATTCGTAGAATCAAAATTAGAGGGCTGTTCGCTCTGATTTTTTTTTTGCGTGTTACATTGATCCCCATCCGTCAACTGAAAGCTGTTCAGACGTTTTGTAAAAGTGGATCTGTCCCTTTAAATCACTACTGTGTTTATTTTCATGGATTTTTTTTCGGCAGACCTATGTTTCAAGTCATCAACTATGGAATAAGTGTCAAAGTACGTTGTATTCTGTAGGTCCTTTAATTGTGCTTGTTATATTCGTAGATTAGTAGTCCGCCCAATTATCGATCATCGTCAGTTTCATTTGACTGATTTTCCAAATAATGCACAATTAGTCTTCATAATATTAATAATAGAATATAATATTATATTGAATAGTTTTGAATTAAAAAACACGATTCTTTGTAACGAAAACGTGCGACATGCATGTTAGTGACCGCCTATGAGTAATACGAGTATGTTTAAAGGTGAATGATAGTTCTTAGTGGAAAACGCCCCCCCGGCCCCCCCCCCCCAAAAAAAAAAATAAGTAAATACAAAATGAAATGTGCGCCCTTATTACCAACCATGTGAAATATTATAATTTTACTAATATGGGATTATACAAATTTGGCCCCAAAACCGCCTAATAATTGATATATTTGCATAATTATAAAATTGATCAACTGTACATTGATATCGCCAACGCGGACTTCGCTATCCGGGCTTGTCCCCGGCTTGTCGATATCTCCAGCCCAGCGCTAGCGGCGCGGACAGGTGCAAACGGGCGGTGGATTTATACATTTCACGGGCGAGTACTGGATTTCTTCCGATATTTCTGAATTTAACGATGCTTAGGTTCGGATTTTACCACACAAGCCCTATTTAGATACTTATTCAACAATATTGATCAATATAGATGTTTTCGGCTACTTTCCAAAAACTGGTATTGGGCTTTAACAGTTCTGAGTGACTTTTTGTAAGGGTCCCCTTACACCTTGATAAATATGAACAACACTTGTAACCAGCTGGTATTTTGTTTTGATTCACCAAAGGATATTCTTGAAATGTTCTTCGAAAAAAAAAAACGGTAAACAGACGCATCCATTTATGATGGAACGAGACAACTGCAAACTTGGACACGGCTAGTTTTTGCATGACTTTGGATAATAAGGTTGCGTTCGGTGAAGCGTAAAGCGATTACAATGTATGATATATCTTTTTAAAGGCAATTTCCCAAGCTTTAACATGATACTAATATCAACAAATATATGATTAGAATTGTGGATTTGTGGATTTAAAGGCTATCAAAGTCTGTTTTTTTAAATATTGTTTACTCGCACTGTATAGCCCCCTGATATAGGCACTCTGTTAAGGGTTTGCCGAATACCGCAACGTCTACACGGGCGCCGGTAGCCAACGGCGCGTTATGTAATTATACATGATATAATATAGGTTTTCCCATTCATTTTAACACTATTGTCATTCAATTTCATTAATTTGTCATTCAATTTCGTCCCGAGAAACCAACAGAGCGTAAATCCCAACTTCAATTTCGTCAATGGTCATTCTATTTCGTCATTGGTCAACCAATTTCAAATATTTCGCATTCAAAATCGTCAATTGTCATTGGAATTCGTCTCGGCCACTGAGCGGGTGGTGAATGTTAAGTTCAATTTCGTCATTGTGCAAACAATTTCGTGAATTTGTCATTCAAATTCGTCAGGTGGTACTTAGCCTTTTGTTGGGATAGGAAAACCAGTGTGTGTGTGTGTGTGTGTGTGTGTGTGTGTGTGTGTGTGTGTGTGTGTGTGTGTGTGTGTGTGTGTGTGTGTGTGTGCGTGTGTGTGTGTGTGTGTGTGTGATGTGTGATGTGTGTTTGTTTGTTTGTTTGTTTGTTTTATTTCCAAATCAAGATGAAACAAATTAAATAAAAAGTCCAGTTTGATTTACTTCAAATCTCTTACAAAATATATAAAACAAAACATAACAACATTACATATATTTCTATACAAAAAATGTATAATTGAATGAAGATATGTTTTAAACGTATGTGTGTGTGTGTGTGGATGTGTGTGTGTGTGTGTGTGTGTGTGTGTGTGTGTGTGTGTGTGTGTGTGTGTGTGTGTGCGTGTGTGTGTGCGTGTTTGTGTGTGTGTGTTACCCCCTATATAATTAATGTTACAATTGAACAATTACATCAAGACAATTTATAACAGAAAATTACCTCCTAAATACATAGGACGAATTTGAATGGAGTTTTGACGAAATTGGTTGCCAATTGACGAAATTGCTTTCGCTTTTATGTGTTTAGCAACTGTGACCGACGAATTTGATTTGCAATTGACGAAAATGTGTGCCTAATGACTAAATTATGTGGTGATTGTGTTAAATTGATTGACGAAAGACGAAATTGAAGTTGGGATTTCCGCTCTGGTGGTTCCTCGGGACGAATTTGAATGACGAATTAATGAAATTGAATGACAAAAGTGTTAAAATGAATGGGAAAACCTATATTACATATAATAGACTAATTACATCATCAAATCATATATTATTCATTCATGTAGTTGATATGTAACAACGTATCACTAAATGTGTATATTCGCGTAGATTTACTTTTTTATATTGTTATATGTCTGTCGTAGTTTATCAAATCTTGTTGTGTAACAAAATACATTCACAAAATATTGATGCGCAATAAAATGTATAGAATATGCCATGAATAAAAACCTCCGGCATCGTCACGCACAATATACATGGTGGCCCAGAAAAAAGCATCTTACTCAGTTGATATTATTGCGCAAGATATCATAACTTCATTGTCATAAAACAAAATATGACAAACTAATAGTATCACAACATTATTAGTTTAGAGTAAATTACATTAAACTAACAGCCATGGACTTTACTAGTCTTTTACCAAGGCCGCCGAGCTAATATGTAGATTCGATGAATGATGGAGACAAATTGAACAGCCACCCAGGGCCTTGAATAGAGACTAGGTCCTAACTGAAATCGTTTATAATGGGACATAATTATATTGCGTGTGTTTTGTTTGTTTGTAAAATACATGTGAACGACTAGCTTTGAATAATGACTTGTGTTGTAAATATCAATACTATTGGGTAAACTTGATAAATATTCGTACCTGATGTTAAAATAAGACTCGTGTGACTTGTGTTTGTACTTAAAGGGACCTAGTAACTGTGTTGACATGTGCATAACATGATGAATTGTTAATACCGTCAATGTCTATGGCTGTGATTGAATCATGTCCACTGAGTAATGCGTAAACATTTTACGTTAAATGGACGATTTTTTGGCCAAGAAATGAGCAAAATGCAAAGTGATATTCACTAACTCACTGCACTGACTTTGTAGACAGTTATGACTATCCAGTGGATAGTTGAAACACTGAACACTTCAATTGTAAATATCGTTTTAACAAAAGGAAAAAGGAAAACCTGTCCTATGCTTCTATTGTTAATACAATAAAAACAAGGTATAAGAGAGCCGCCTTAGAGTTCCAATTGAGTTTTGATACTTGTGACAATGTTACTAGATCCCTAACTGTCTCTTTGACGGTGAAGATAGCTACAAATTGCAAATTATTACGATGTATAGTTATGGTGCATAATCAGTGTCTTGTAAAGGATCCTCTTTTTCGAAAGTATACCACTATTAACAATCCTGCTGTACAAACTTTAGAAGCTGTGTATGTAAATACATTTTATATATCTTAATTGTAAGTAATATGTGCGTTTGCTCGTTTTTGTGAACCACTGATTATTCTTTACCACAACACGGTTGCTGGTCATGAACATCTATACAACTAAAAGAGGAGGTTGTGTCTGTTTGATTGTTTGTTTGTCTGTCCGGCTATGCAAATCGCCATGCCTTGAGGTATATGTATGAACCTCACCTTCCAAGTGATGATTGCTACTACCTTTAGGGAGGTAATGATGAAATTGTATCAAATTACATCAAACGGACGTTTATATTTGTTGATGTTTTGAGCCCCAAAACGTCTTTTGGGGGCGAATGCAGTCCCGGTAATTTATGGCTATGCAGAAATGCCCACATTAGTTTGTTCATAATTATGTGCATGCATGCATGCCCGTTCACTACGGGGACCGAGAATTCTCGGTCCCGGATGCGCCTACTCATTATACGGCGACCGAGATTTCGGATCGGTTCCGAGCAAGGGCTATATTAATTGCATAAACATACATGTATGCATCTTGTAAGTACAATATTATTTACCTGAATACAAAGGTTGAACCCTTGGCTACATGTATATCAAGTTTCTCCGACTCTAGTTGCGTGATTATTGTTTTATTACAATGTTATTATGGTAATACACAAGTCTACTTTCAGGATATTCGTATACAAACACATGCAAGCCAGTTCACAGTATTTTTTTTTATAGATTTCCACTTCGCTGAGCATATCGATCGCCTCTATTTTGTGTACTACTTGACCAGCGAACTCACGCTAGGTTAAACAGAAGCGAATACAATGCCATGGTCAGCCAGATATCGATCGGTTCTTTTGTGCGCGCCCAATGTGGTAACTCGACCGGTCCGTAAACTAATCTCGTATAAAAAATAGCTATTAAAGCATTATATCAAATGGCGAGGTAAACGGGTTACTATGGTACGTGATGTACACATACCGTACCCGTATGCCTGCATTGATTTGTGTGCATGCAGCGCACAGGTCCTCTTGTAACACAAAAAGTCATATCCCGTAGTGGATGTATCAGGATTTCTTCATCAAGAAGACAGTTTGTAACAATAATGTTCCGACAAAAGTATCTCTATACCATGATACGTTTTGTGTGCTTATGATAATTGAGCACAGAAAAGGACAACAATTGTCAATTTTCAATAGTCACAAGATATAGCGCATGCCTGCGCATAATTTGTGAAACGACACTTATTGCTATCATTTGCCACTTTTTGAAGACAAATTGCGTGTTATCAGTACAAATGAAAACAACAAAACAGTAATTCATATCCCGGGATTCATATTACCCAGTCCACGCAGCTAATTTGATTTGTTGTTGTATATGAAGGTTACCTGTTTTTTGTAAACATATATTTTACTTTTTAGCTTAAAGGGGTAGTTTATTTTGGTAGAGAGGGCGCTGCACATCACAAGTTTTGTGTGAGGTAATGAAAAACTGAGTGTCGAATACGAGAGAACATGCAATTTCAATGGCAGAATAAACTTTATTTGCTCAAAATCGACCCAGAAACGGCTGAAATATCAATAAATATATCTGATCTTATAATTATTTGGGGCCCAAATAATTAGATGATTTTTTCAAAAAATTTTAAAAATGCCATCACTTTTTCAAAAATGTTCAAAAGCGTTTTTTAAATAGTTGTTGATGATATCTCTATCTAATCATTATTTCAATAAAACATCACATGCATACTTTTGTATGAAAAATGGTTGAAACCAATGCCCTTTTAGAAAGCGCCCTCTTATGTTTTAATGGCTCTTTTTGAATGATAACGGGCTTTTTACTTAGTCGTTTGTAATTTGGTATACCTTTCCAGCATGGTGGAGTTATAACTGTTAGTTCATAATGTTACTGTCCAGGTTTGGTTACTACAGTTCAGCCTTACCAAAACTGTACTACCCCTTTAATTATCGACATGTATTCATATTTACTCTAGATGTGTAGTTGTTTTTAATGCATTTGAAGCTTTTGTTTTAATGGTCATATAAAGAGACACTAAGATTTCGTATGCACTTCAAATGCATTTCAAATTCAATTAAAATAATTTAGCAACCGAACTTCACTTTACATTTTGTATATATTCTTGGAGTAGTGCTTTATGTATAACAAATTAATTTTACATTAAACACGGTATATGTATTAAACCAAACCATTAATGTCGTGATTGTTTTTTTTTTTGTATCCCAAATTGATATTTGAGGCTTCAATCATATACCAGTACCAATGTAAGACGCTATTGATCAATGGAAACAATTATTTACCTAGTCTGCGTATAGTGCACTTCCGCATAAGCGGAATCCCGGACCCCGTTGCAGAAGGAGATACAATCGATTGTAAGTTGCAATTAATTGGAACTCGGATCACGTGCTTAGGAAAAATCTGATTGGTTGAAACGCGCAAATTTTCTGACTTACAATAAATTGTAACTTACAATCGATTGTATCTCTTTCTGCAACGGGGCCCTGGTCTGATAAGGGTTAAGGGGGGCATACCACGACGTACGCGTCGCTGTCTTCATCAATGAGATCGCTAATAGTATTGAAGATCGGTGACTCACAGTGTCTTGGTTGTAGGACGGTGGAAATCCGCCATGTCCAGTGTTGTACGCATTGAAGTATACCGCTAACGTTAGTGATATACTTCAATGGTTGTACGTCACCTGCATTAGAATATAGTATTATATATTTCTTATGAGTTTCCAAGGCCTTCGATCATATTGATCAAAACAATATTATGTTAAACGTTGGATGGGCCTACGACCATATTGATCAAAACACTATTATTACACAAAGTGAACTATTAAAACGTTAGAATATTATAGAGTGATGGCATGGGTGAGGCATAAGCGGTTTATATCAGTGGCGTAATAAGCAAAAACTTCGGGGAGAGGTGGGGGGAGGGCTAAGGGAGGAAGCAGATCGAGGGAGCAAAGCGACCTAGTTTTTTTTGTATTTTTGGACTTGAAACTGTGCAATCTGGTGCATACTTTATAGGTAGGAATGGACTTAGTAACATGCATGATACATTTACTAAATAAAGCGCTACTCACCAATTATCATGGCAAAAGAAAAAATAGAAGACTAAGAGAGGATTCGAACCCGTGACACCGAGCGTGGAGGTCCACAGCGTGACCACTACGCTACGTAAATCGATGATGGAAAGAGTGGTCTCATTGTAATCATATCCTTAACTCTAACCAAAACCGTAATCCTAGTTATGAATATTCATGAGTATAAAACTAAGAAAACTGAGCTTCAGAATACCGCAGTAGGTCACGTGTGAAATATCTCTGTTCTCATTCGTCAAATCTCCGATAACCTGACGTTATTTTCTAATCCTTTGATGGATTGAAAATCACACCTTGGCCTTCGATTAACAATTGCTTTCGCGCGACTTTTTAAGTCTCCATAGATTTACAAATAATCTAAGTGTATTTATATTTGTTTTAATCCAAGCTACGATTTAGATTTTAAATCCCTGTAATTTAGGGTGTGGGGCCCAGACTTATTCGATGATATTTTTTCAAATTAAAAAAATGCTTACACTTTAAAAAAAAAATTGTCAAAAGAGGTTTAAAAATAGTTGTTGATGATCTCTCTATTTAATCATTATTTTTTACAAAACATCACATGCATAATTGTGTATGTGAAAATGGTTGAAACCAATGCTTTGTTAGAGAGCGCCCTTGTGTGTTTTATCGAATGAGAACATGCTTTTTACTTAGTCGTTTGTAATTGTATATACCTTTCGAGCATGGAGGAGTTACAACTATTAGTTTTTAATGTAATTGTGCAGGTTTTGGTTACTAGAATTCAGTTTGACCAAAAACTGTACTCTCTTTACCAAAACTCAACTATCCCTTTAAGCAAGTATGTATGATGTTATCAAACACACATTACAATCTATACCGCCTTATATAGTTTTCAATTGTATTATTTAAACATACAAATCACAATGGACCGCGTTTGAAACAATTATACAGAATGGTATCAAATACAAATAAGTGTGCAATACAAAACATCAGGCAAAAATGACAACCATGTCATGACTATAATGGGAAAAGAATTGTTTTATCTAGATTTACCGGAAATGCTATGATATCGTGAATTTATGTTGTAAGAAGAGAGACAGAACGGAAATGTAGTCCAACAAAATGTATATATGACAGGTTTAAGATTATTCCTTTAAAAAAGACCAGCATTAATACTTAATCTACCCAAATTATTTCGTCCTTTTTATGTTTTATTTTGGGTCAAATACAAGCTAATCATAACAGGCATACAATAAATTTCATAAATACCTTTTCTGTGCAGATACAATGAGTAGGCCTACAAAGCGATTATTCATAATGCCAATCCTACTTCAATCCAGGGACATGTGATAATACTAATACTAATACTATTACAAATACAATATACTAAAACTAATACTAATACTATAGGTTTTCCCATTCATTTTAACACTATTGTCATTCAATTTCATTAATTCGTCATTCAATTTCGTCCCGAGAAACCAACAGAGCGTAAATCCCAACTTCAATTTCGTCAATGGTCATTCTATTTCGTCATTGGTCAACCAATTTCAAATATTTCGCATTCAAAATCGTCAATTGTCATTGGAATCCATCTCGGCCAGTGAGCGGGTGGTGAATGTTAAAGGGATAGTTGAGTTCTGGTAAGGAGAGTACAGTTTTAGTGAAACTGAATTTTAGTAACCAAAACCTACATCATTACATTACAAACTAATAGTTATAACTAGAAAGGAACACAAAATTACCTCACAAACCAATTAAGTAGTCTAGCGCCCTCTCTACCAAAACTCAACTTTCCCTTTAAGTTCAATTTCGTCATTGTGCAAACAATTTCGTGAATTTGTCATTCAAATTCGTCAGGTGGTATAGCCTTTTGTTGGGATAGGAAAACCAGTGTGTGTGTGTGTGTGTGTGTGTGTGTGTGTGTGTGTGTGTGTGTGTGTGTGTGTGTGTGTGTGTGTGTGTGTGTGTGAGATGTGTGATGTGTGTTTGTTTGTTTGTTTGTTTGTTTGTTTGTTTTATTTCCAAATCAAGATGAAACAAAATAAATAAAAAGTCCAGTTTTATTTACTTCAAATCTCTTACAAAATATATAAAATAAAACATAACAACATTACATATATTTCTATACAAAAATATATAATTGAATGAAGATATGTTTTAAACGTATGTGTGTGTGTGTGTGTGTGTATGTGTGTATGTGTGTGTTACCCCCTATATAATTAATGTTACAATTTAACAATTACATCAAGACAATTTATAACAGAAAATTACCTCCTAAATACATAGGACGAATTTGAATGGAGTTTTGACGAAATTGGTTGCCAATTGACGAAATTGCTTTCGCTTTTATGTGTTCAGCAACTGTAACCGACGAATTTGATTTGCAATTGACGAAAATGTGTGCCTAATGACTAAATTTGTGGTGATTGTGTTAAATTGATTGACGAAAGACGAAATTGAAGTTGGGATTTCCGCTCTGGTGGTTCCTCGGGACGAATTTGAATGACGAATTAATGAAATTGAATAACAAAAGTGTTAAAATGAATGGGAAAACCTATATTACGGAAATACAATGAATAAGGTATACATCTAGAGAAAATAAACACAACTATATCTCTATTATTTTACATTAATTTCAACCATGAGAAACTCTGGCTCATAAGCATGCTTTACGTTTCTGCACAGTTTCCAGTCAGTATCTGTTGTGAATTTAACAGATGTAATAGCATTGTAAAAGTCCCCACAACAATACTGAGAACTCTTAGCCGCCGGTGTCAGCGCATAATCTGTCTGGGCGGGTAACCTGTCTGACCCTAACCCTAACCCTAACCCTAATTTGGTGGCTATAGATCAGATTAGTGGCTATAGGTCAGATTTAGTGGCTATAGATTTAGTGGCTATAGGTCAGATTTAGTGGCTATAAGTTAGATTTATTGGCTACATAAGTGTATACAGTATAGCAGTGGTGGGGCCTAATACACGATATTGCCATTAGGGTGGGACAGGCTATCCGCCCAGACAGATTATGCGCTCACACCGGTTCTCACTTGGTTCGACAGAGTATCGTATTGGTGAAAGTCAGCGAAGAGCAACCGGGCAGAGCAACTGCGATTCTCATTGGTCAACTCTCACTTCATCCAGGGGCGTGCATTTTAATGAGCAGAATATATCTGCGAAAAGGACTCACGGCTGCAACGTCCTCCGTAGTCCTTGTTCCGGACATTGTTTTATCGTTTGGATGTCATGCATCGATATACACACTGGATATAGCACGCTGTACACTGCCGAATTCTTTATATCGATGATGCCACGGCTATGCTGCGCTATTATATTTTGCCGTCAGATGGCGCACTCCATGCGAGGGCAGAGCGTGTTGATGTACGAGAGGGGGTCGGCGCTTAAACGGTGGCAGCCATCACTCGCGTTGGCGGCGCTATCTATTGTCGGTGGCGGCTCGCGAAATTTTAAACCGTAGGATGGCAACTGAAGATTGATGAATTATTCATAAGCAGCTATGTACGTCAAGGGCTACTTATGAATATTCATAACTAAGATTAGGGGTTGGGTGAGTTTGAGGATTATAATCACAAGGAGAAAGGTTCTGACCATCGGCAATTTACGTGGCCTAATGGTCATGCTGTCGACTTCAACACTTCTTGATAACATGGGTTCGAATCCTCTGTTCTTCTTTTCTTTTGCCATAATAAGTGTTGAGTAGCGGTTTATATAGTAAATGTATCATGCACAGTTTTCACTAAGGTATGAAAACTGTGCCCAACATCACTACTCATTGCTTATCTCCAGTTGCCACCCTACAGTTTAAAAATTCGCTGGCGGCTCTGATACCGGTGACGCGACGGAGTTCAGCAAGCAATCGAGGGTCTCGATCCTAGACTAGACTACGTCCTCCGGTGTGCGCGACTAGACTTCTTTGATTAGTCGTTTCTAATGTCCAAGTCAACTAGCTTTCCAGGAGGAGCAACGTATTTGCATATTTGTGGAAAATCACTGAAACGAGGCTATTCGGTGGCAATATCGTGGCTATTTCCAGGCAATACGTGGCAAAACATGAACATACATTTCAGAGTGGTGTTTCTCGTGCCGCTTTCGGGATTTATAACAAAAGCTATGTATGTCGTGGCAAAAATGTCCAGCATTTGTACTGTTTTGCTCTGCCTTCCTGTCTGTGGCACTTAAAGGGACAGGTCCACTTTTACAAAACGTCTGAACAGCTTTCAGTTGACGGATGGGGATCAATGTAACACGCAAACAAAAAATCAGAGCGAAAAGCCCTCTAATTTGGATTCTACGAATGAAAAACGAATGCGTCCCTCCATTTAAACTATATATCGGTCAATAAAGGAGTTCATCTGATTTAGCATAATATTACAACAATATAGTACTAATTCTCGTAAAGGTATTGTGAAGCCGCATTTGTTAACGTATGTCACGGACAAAAATCTCAAAAATAAAGAATATATAATTACATGTAGTCAGTTTAAGCGATGTTTGGGTATTTTGCTTGGTAAACGCTCACACATTAGTACTTATGCGCGGGTCACGTAGCTAGCGCGAGTCACGTAGGGGTCATGCATACCGATCTGGCACTCCGTGAAATCTGTATACGAACTTACTCACCGGCCGAAAATACGTATGTACCCATTAAACCGACGTCCCTCAGTTTTAGGTCTATAATTCCACGAAAAAGAGATTTCAAGCCCTAATGTTTTCAGGCATGCTATTAAATGACATTTCCTTTCATATAAGACAATAACCTCGCAACTTTTGAATTTTGGCTTGCAAAAGAGGATCTCTCCCTTTAACGTTAAGCATGTTGTCTCAACTCGGCTTGTTTTTCGTCACGGTGGTCTGGGATACAGAGAAACTTTGAAACGTCACTTACACCCCCATAACGAGGTGGATTGTTCTGTCTAGGTGGAGTTATATAAACTATTCGTTTGTAATGTAATGGTGCAGGTTAAGGTTACTAACATTCGTTTTATCCAAAACTATACTCTCTATAACAAAACTCAACTATCATTTAAACAGTGTAAACACTGATCACACTGTTAACACACTGACCCGAATTCTCAGCAGTGGCACGGCTCTATAGTCCGGGCTAAAAAAAGTGAAATAATCAGTAACTATAGTTTAACTGTTTCACATTATGTGGAATGCTACTATAGCCTATTAATTGTTGTCATTTGCCACCGGAGATTCTTATTGTTTATTGTCATTATTATCCAATCAGTCCCACTCTTGTTCTGCCAAGGTAACAGGAAAAAGCTCGTTTGAAATGCTAGTCATAGTTTAGTATATCAACGCAATCCGGGATAAGTTTTGACTGGTGGCCGATTATACGGTAACTGAAATGTCAAGCAGCCCTTTCAACTATATAGAGGGATTGATTGGATAATAAAATAGATAATAGGAATATGTCCGGTGGCATATGACAGCCATCAATGGGAAAGTGAAATTTCACAGTTTTGAGACGGACTAAAGTTGTGCCACTGATGAGAATTATGGCTTATGTGAACACACTGCCTGTGATTAATCCTGCGATGGTAAACATTCGGGTATTGCGCCCTCTACGAGGTAAGGTCATAGTGTCTCGACTAAAATGTATTTTACATGGTATTATAATCAAAGAGCCATTATATATGCAGATACACCATCATACGTGGACCCTTTTGGAATTGGGCCATTCAGGACCGGTCCCGAAAATACCTGGGTTGATGCCTTTTAAACCATTCGCGTCCCTTATATGGAAATACGAAGTTCCGATCCCATATATTTTCACTATCATAATGGTAAATGTGTAATATATGTGATTGGAATAGTAATTGTAATGCAGTGTGCACAAACTAGATGTAAACTAGTGTAAAATTACCACAGCGCCCTCCACAGCCCAACACGTGGCCCCGTTGCAGAAAGAGATACAACAGATTGTGAGTTACAATGTATTGTAAGCCAGATCGTGTGTTCTAAATGCGCAAAGCTGATTTACTGACTTACAATCGAGTGTATCTCTATATGTATCGGGGCCATGATGTTTCACAAACACCCTCGATGAATGATAAATGATGCCACAGAATGCAAACAAAATAATCATAACTATACCTTTTTAATTAAATTACAAAGTGTGTCTTACGTGTTAATAACAAAGAGGAAATTTGAATATTAAAACATGACCGATTCATATTTACACTTGTATTAGAAAAGCAAGACATGAAAGAACCACGAGAGTTGCAAGTATTGGTCGACTCAAACAAAGCTATCAATTAGATTCCTTACATGCCAGGGACTTGGTAACATTGTCCAAATCCTCAAAATCCAATTGGAATTCTAGCGGTTCCCTCATTCCTTGGTGTATTCGTATTGACAGGTTTCGGTTTTTCAAATGTCCCTTTCGTTAAAAAGCTATTTACGATGATAACCTATCCACTGGATCGTTGTAACCGTGTACAAAGTCAGTGCAATGAACAGTGAATATCACTTTGCATTTTTGCTTATTTCTCGGCCATATAACGTCCATTTAACTTGACATTTTCACACAATACATAATGGACATATCAAATAACAACAATATACATTGTTTCAACCATTCATCACTTTTTGCACACTTTAAAGTTACTAGACCCCTTTAAAGGAATATTATTAAGAGTTATAGTCAAATTGAACTTTAGGAGGTCAACTTGTCAATTATCATTACAAACAACAGTTATAATTCAATGATGCTTAAATGGTAGAAAAAAACATATGAATTACTAAGTGACAGGACTGATTTCATACAAAGAGCAGCTATTAACACAAGAGGGCGCCCTTCAGACAACAGAGAGTTGCAAACACTTTTGTATCAAACACTTTGAACGTGATGACGGCGAACGAGTCGAATTTGGAACCTGACGCTTTTTTGAGATCTGACAGATTTTAAACTCGATATGTTGCCCATCGATGCGTTTCCTGGAAACACATTATATTTATGATGCTTTAAATTTGAATTACATGTAGTTTGATGAACACGATCCTGATTATGAGAGTTGTATTCAATTTGTATTTGAATTTGAATGCAGCCTGGCTCGACTTAGCGATCGATTGTGTCGCCCGTTGGCGCAATCTTACTATGGTTCTGGGGAAAGGGGTTACACCATGGACTCGTTTCAGACTATGTGGATATAATGTGCCGGCGGGAACTTGAACATGTTGAAGTCCGACTTTGATGAAGAAGATAAAATACAATTAGAATTTCAATTTAATATGCAGCTTGTCTCCATTAATTTTGCGACCAAAGTCATTGCTCAGTGGCGTACCCCTGTGTGCCTGCACAGTTGAACCGATTATGATGAAGAATTTAAAATATAATTTGAACTTAAATTTGACTGTTATAGCTGGGCTCCATTTTGAGATCAAAGTTATCGCTCGGTGGCGCAAATTTGGTAGGTCTCTGGTACACTGGTGATACCATGGACTCCCTTCAGACTGTGCGTCTGGCCCGGCGGGAACTTGAAGTCGAACCGCTGGAAAAGGTTGGTGAAGAAGAGAAACGACTCCATTTTGGCGAGCTGAGCTCCGGGGCATTCGCGTGGTCCTTGAAATACGTAAGAAAACCGAGTTCGAATATTTAATTCGATGTATGATCAATATATATTACATTATATGTATTACAATTCACTTCTGATTCAAAGTAAAACAACACATTTTCAACAGATAATATAAAATGATTAATGTCTCTTCAGTCTTCTTCTTCTTCTTCTTTTTCGGGTTAATCTGCCTCCTTCAATCCTGAAGATTCTTGCAGATACAGTCGAACGCGACATTCAAAGGGTACATCAACCCTATCAACTTCTCCGTTGGTTCCGTATGTTCTGCCCCCCCCCCCCCCCCACCACCCCCGCGCAATAATTGGACTAAGACAACAATTATTAAAACGAAGGGGTAAATTTGTCAGAAGAAAATTAAAAGGTGTCACTCCCCCCTCACATTAATCCAAACAAACTTGCGACTGCGACACTGAACAGCATCCAAAAATAGAAACAAAAGGTCCAAGGGAGACCCCTGTGGCACCAGACATGATGTTTAAATAAAAGCGTTGCTCCTCCCCACTACTCGTCGACCGTGTCCATGCTCCACAAAGAATCGCTCCGCATTAAAAACATTCGGATCCTTATGGATCATTATGGGTCAGCAAATCACTGGTGAATGTGTAAGTATTGGAGTATCACAAGGTTCAAGATGTACGCATATTACTGGCAAGATGTCTTACATGTCTTACTGACCCTGAATGGCTTCCAAGCATTGGTACTCCTACAAACTACCCGAAGGTAACCGTCATCTACAATGAAACGTTCCGAGTCGAAGACACCCGGGGCCCTCAAGATGTTCGAGTAAGCAGTTCACTATTTTTGTTTTAAGTACTTGGGGATCAATCGGTTTAAGACATGTTACTGCCACGAAAGGAGAGAGAATAATATTGTATTAATCTTACAGACACCGAGCGGCATTCAAGTTAAGATCTGTTCCTTTCCGCTACTCATCCAACGTGTCCATCATCCACACGAAATCACCGGCCGCGATAAATACATCTGGGTACTTCTAAATGTTCAGATCATCAGTGCGCCAGTAATAATGTGTTAAGTACTTGAGGATCAAACGATTTACGCATATTACTGGCTCGATATCTTACCCAACCTTAACAGCATCCAAGCGTTGTTTCCCTCAGCAACCTGCAGAACGTGACCGTCATCCACAAGGAGTCATTTCGGGTAGAAGACACCCAAGTCCTCCGAGATATTCGGAAAAGAGGATAAGTGTAATTTGTTTCAGAACTGGAGGATCAATCGGTTTTAGATATATCCATTTTACTAACATGATGTGTCAAAGGGAGCAAGAATAATATTGTATTAATCTTACCGACACTAAAAGGCATCCAAGCGCTGTTCCTCTCAACAACTCGTCCACCGCGTTCGTCGTCCACCAGGAACCGTTCCGGGTCGAAGGTATCCGGGTTCTTCCAGATCTTCGGGTCATGATGCACGGCCCACAGGTTTGGGATGACGACGGTTCCCTTCGGGATGACGTATTCCCCCAACGAGACGGTGCGCGCGGTCGTGTAAGGGACTGATGTGGCTACTACAGGACGGATTCGGATGACCTCCGTCAAGGTTGCGTCGCAGTACGGTAGGTCCGGTCGATCGTCTATGGTCGGTTGCCTTCCTTGACCAACAACCGCGTCCAGTTCGTCCTGCACCTGTTGAGAATAACACGCATTGTTAACTAAGCAATAGTCGCCGGATTATTATCTTTGTCAGCTTTGGTTCATGTATCAATAACTATTGCCATTAACATTACTATCAGTTTCAATGGTGATGTAGATGTAGGCCGCTTGCGGTTACACCATGTAAGAAGGGAGGGATTTAGGAGCAGCATAAGCAAATGCTCTGTCACCCATAGTCGACTTTGAGATTCCAGTGGGGTATATCAACAGTGTGGGATCTTGAGAACTCGCAAGACTATAACATGAAGATTGTAGCTCTGATTTCATTGTAAGTAATTTTCGTATATAAGTTGGTGCCAAAACATGCAAACCTTTGGCTAACTGGTAACCAGCGTAAGTCATGCAGCAATGGTGTACTATGAGAAAATCTAATAGAGTTACACATAAATCCTGCACATGCACTTTGTACTCGTTGTATTTTCTTAATCTAAGTATCGGGTAGACCATTAAATAAGCTGTTAAAATAACATAATCTACTAGTTACAACAGCAAAAAGATCTCATCGGTAGACCATAAAATAGGTTATTACTATGTCTAACCCAAATTGAGAGCCCGGTCGTAGTGGAACATGTATAGAACTGTAGACGGTTAAGTGAGCTTAAAGTCTGCCAGAATACCTTTCTCCTAAGGGAGTAGAAACTGCAAGTCGCCTAGAAATTAATAATAGGCGATCTAACCTTGGTACATTATTATTATTACCCTATTTATATAACAAGATTTAAATTTGGGGAAAACATGTACTACGCCATTTATTATGTCAATATAATGATTTACCTTTCTCTGAATTTCCGGGTGAAACGCCAATAGGACAATGGTCCAGGATAGCGTCGTGGCAGTTGTTTCCATGCCAGCAAAAAACAGTTCAAACAACACGCGCCAGAATTCGTCCACCGGGTACATCCGGGATACGTCATCTGCAAAGTACGCGTCGATCAGGTCCCGGATGTTGTCGGCCTGGAAGGAGAGGCGACGGTTTTCGAGCTGCGTGGTGGTGAACTTGATCATGCGCTCTACCGACTGCGAATAAACCGAGTACCTCTCGATTGGCAGGCTGAGAAGAGAGGGGAACACCTGCACGAGGTCAGACGGCGGGATCGATGAGGATAGATTCCGGTAGCATTCGACGATCTCCTGGATTTGAGGGTCGTCGTAATCGTACCGCGTCCCCATTATAAGCTGGATGATGATGTTTCCGGTTGCTTTGCTCAGCGGGTCTGTGGGATCCATGGGTCGACCGCCTTGCTTCCCGATCACATTGCAGAGTTCCCGAGCCTCCAGGTTGATATTTGGCTCCAGGCTCTTCTTTCCCATGCCGAATGTTCTGAGGGACGACATGCAGAACTTCCGCAGGTCGCTCCAACTCTGCCCGTTACCCCATACGATAGAAACTGATATAGATAGGAATTATATAGATAGGTATATAGATAGAAAGAGAGTGAGGAAGAGAGAATGAGAGAGAGAGAGAGAGAGAGACAGAGAGAGAGAGAGAGAGAGAGAGAGAGAGAGGGAGAGAGATAGAATGATATAAATATATTTACTTAGATACATTTTGCTGGATATATTCCCATTGAAACGTAATTTAACCAGTATTACTACAAATTGCACGGGAACGGGGGCATACGGGGCCTAGAAATCCCGGAAAGTCAAGGAATTTTATTTTGGGGGTTTTCAGGGGGTGCTTCACTAAAAATCTAAGTTGAAATTAACTCTACGTTGGACTTAACAATTACGAAAAGCTGTTAGTTTCTATAATGTAACATTAAATTGTATAAAATGCTTTGAAAACACATCATACAATTTAATTACAAATCATAAATATTGTCTATTATCGAGGCGACTTCATGTTCTTGATGTACAAATTTCTTATAAGTCTCAAATATTTGCTCTTTGCTTATGAATGTGCTTCATTCCAAGGCAAACAAATGGTCTACTATAATTTCGAGTCCAACTTAGAATTCAATTTCAACTTAGGGTCTTTGTGAAACACTCCCCAATCCTTTGAAGGAACTACAGCGTCTAGATGGCCTAATTTTCACAATTACGCTCTCTATAAATAATTTTTCCTCAAGAAAAGGAATTTGGCAGTCATTTCCCATGAAATCAATCAATTTTGGGGTAATTAGTAAATATCTAATTGTCCTGGGAACGCCCCTTTTAAATCACCAAAATGTGATGTCATCTAAAGAAATTCACCCCGTGCACGACGCCTATCTAAATTCTGTAGATGACGTCGATGAATTGTCAATCACATGTCAATCACGCTGCTGATTTTGGACCCTAAATGTGGGCGGGGCGTAAACTGGCTGCTAAGTGAGATTTGGCATCAGAAAATTAGCCTAAAATCACGTATGTGTTTATGTTCATGGAGTTGTTTCGGCAGACCTAGTTTACAAGTCATCAACTATGGAATAAGTGCCAAAGTACGTTGTATTCTTTAGTTCCTTTAAAGGTGAGTGGCAATATGTTCTCATGGGTCATGGAAAGTTATTCTAACTGCGTTTCTTCAGCACTGAAATACAAATTAAGATTTCTAGAACTTAGTTAGTTAGTTATATACAAACTGTACTGGAATAAAACAAACAGTCAAAGAATCTTGTTTATCTTGATACCTGGAAAGCCATGGAATTCTTGTCGTAAAAGTCATGATGTAAATTCATGTAATTATATTTGAAACTTCAACTTTGGACTTAACAGTTATGGAAAGCCATTAGTTTCGTAATCAAATTGTTAAACGACTTCTTTAAACAGGCCTACAATAGTGATACAAATCATTAATATTTTCTTTAGCAAAGGGTCGACTTCAAGTTATTGATGTGAAATTGTGTGGATATATTGGCAGTTGGGATCTGTGTGAAACACCCCCTAGCCTGTAGCGATGCAGTTCCTTTACACCGTTGCACCTCTGGTTTCGGGTCTTTGCTAGAGATCAGTCGCTTCTGCTGCAAAACTCTTAATTTATAATCAAACTTACCTTCTGGTCGAATGGCGGGGTCTTTATTGTCTTTTGCACGAAAAAAATCTCAATTCCTATCCAAACTTACCATCTTTGTTAGTGACGGGCAGAAATTTCTGGACTAATGGCGGAACGAATCTCATGGAGAAGGCATCGGCCTGTTTCTGCAGCGCCTGACGCACGGACGCGCTGTCGTTGAGTACCACGAACAGTAGATGACCTCTCCTAACGCTGAAGACGGGTCCGTAGGTCTGGGCCAGTTTCGCGAACTGCTCGTGCATCGGACTAGGACCAAAATGATAGCCCAGAAGACCCCGTGGACCAGGCGGCAAGTTTGGGGGCTTCCTGACAAACCAGAGACAGACGAGGAAGGCGGCGAGGCCCAAGATGATGGCGGTGAACACGGCTGGAAACATGGTTGCTTTAGTACCTGGTACGTCCGTTTAGTAACGTTATAGTGGTATAGTATGTTTCCGGGATATGTGTTACGTCCCTGCAGCTACGTAGGCCTAGCAACAGTTATTATAATAAAGTGTTAGTATATTCTCGGGATATGTTATTTTCGTATCGTCGATCCCTGATCCCTGCAGCTTCTTAGGCCTAACAACAGTAATGCTATAGTGTCAATATAGTATGTTCTATGGGAACTTACATACTTACAGGACTTGCAGACACTGGTCAGAAGAGATCGCGTTCAATATTAATTGTAAATAAATGAGTAGCCAAGCAGACTGTAACGTCCATAAAGCCATGTAGGCCTGTAACAACCGTTAATTATTGCGCTAATATGTTCTCGAAGTATATATTATGTTCCTTAAACCTTGCGGCTGGTCGTTACGAGATCGCATGCAATGTCAACTACAATCGTATAACCAAATAAATAAGTTACCAAACAGACGTTTACGCCGTTTCCTGTCGAACCAGGCCTCAGACAGACATACAGCTGCATCAATACAGCCTTAAACAAGATACACGTGTGATTAATGCCCTTTAGGGGTGGTTATGCGTGCAGTACATGAAGAAGTAGGCTGTACAGTTATACAGAATCAACGCGCTGTGAACTACCTAGTGCTTTGTCCATCGCTACTCGTGGGTGAAGCAATAAAAACATGATATTACATTTTACATAAATATCGCATTTGATGAGCACACGGTGACAGTGTAAACATATTACACATGCAATATTGTCTGGTTATGTTCGCACTTGGCTCAGCGCCTGAAAAATGCCGCCTACAGTATACAGTATAATGTGTACGAGATAAGGGATAAAGTGGCTGCTGCCCTAGCCCCCCCCCCCCTCCCCCCCCCCTCCCCCCCCCCCCCTTGAGTTTGGAACAACGGCGATATTTGGGCAAGAAGCACGTCATAGTTAGCCTTTTGACAAGGCCTCTCGTCTGAGCTGAGTTGAATGCACGGTATAGTATGCACTATGCAGGAACGACTGGAGAGCGCGACTATCACAACGAATTGTTCCGCAGAGACTAACGCGGCTCGCTGATAGTCGCCCCCTCGCGTTAAGTCGTTCCTGCAGCTCAATTCAGTCGCGAGCGAGACCTTGCTAAAACAAGGTTCCTCATAGTTGGCACAAATCACGAAATTTCCGGGTAAAATCATATCATATATGGATATGGTTAAACCGGTGTCTAAATCGGGCAAAAATAATGCACAAAATTTGCCAAATCATACCAATTTTGGCCGCAGGAAAAGTCAAAAGAAACTAGTCTCTAATTGTTGTGCTTTTTCTTTTAGCATTAAATCATGACGTTTCATGGGAACTGTCGTATAAAGAATTCATTTAAAACTGTCTTTAGCGGCCACCTGTCTATAGTCAGATAGTAGCCAATTTGCATATAGTGGCCAATCATAATAGGGATCCATCATGACCTGTCTATTGAGGTCAACTGCCAACAGTTAGTAGTCACTCTTCTTATTTTCATTTGATTGTCACTGTACACATATTTGACACTAGAGGGGGTTATTTTTTGGCTTCAAGGCTACACATGTGATGTACAGTCCAAAGTAATGCAGATCATGGCCCCGTTGTAGACAGAGATACAATCGATTGTAAGTTACGATTGATCGTAAGTCAAAAAATTTACGCGTTTCAACCAATCAGATATGCGCATCTAGAACATGTGATCTGACTTACGATTAATTGCAACTTACAATCGATTGTATCTCTTTCTGCAACGGGGCCCTGGTCTTACTATTTTGCAAGCTAATCAACAATTTATGAAGAAGAATATAACATGAGTTTTAATATCACAAATGTGTATAGCGACCACAATAAAACAAGAAAGTGGTCACCGTTAGATAGGTGACCTCTATAGACAGGTTTACCTGCATTATGATAATGTTATTCCGCAATGTTGTTAGCGTCAGAATGATACACAGGAAATGCTGCTGAAAGCAGAAAGCCAGTCGTAATTAGCATGTATAAGCGATGTAAACAATTGACCCCGGGAACCGAATATTAGCATGTATAAGCGATGTAAACAATTGACCCCGGGAACCGAATATTAGCATGCATAAGCGATGTAAACAATTGACCCCGGGAACCGAATATTAGCATGTATAAGCGATGTAAACAATTGACCCCGGGAACCGAATATTAGCATGTATAAGCGATGTAAACAATTGACCTCGGGAACCGAATATTAGCATGTATAAGCGATGTAAACAATTGACCCCGGGAACCGAATATAAGCATGTATAAGCGATGTAAACAATTGACCCCGGGAACCGAATATTTTACAAGTTTTTCCTCTTTGTTTTGGTTCCTCCATATTTCACGTTTTGTTTCAGAATTATTGATTGATTATGCAATATATATATTGTTTATTCGTTGTCTCTGTATTTTATATAGTATGTTATTCATGAATATTGTTTGTTTATATTAGTCTGGTTCCTTATGTAATTTCGTTCAAAATTTTGGGAGATTTTCAATGTTATATATTTTTGAAAGGTTGGAAGTACGCCAAATGTAAAAATCCATGTTGCCATTTTTTCCGAAGCCATTATTGCGGCCATCTTGGATAGTCAAAATGGCTGCCATTTTAAACTTGTTTTTGTATAGTACTCCGCCATAAAGTCTTCTAAAGCACTAGCATAGAGGTTAAACCTAGGGGTATCTTAAAGTGATACCTGTAAAGTGTCAGATATTGCACAAAATGACATTTTAGACTTCAATCCTATATCAATATCATTGTAATTCAAACATATAGAGAAACTGACCAAGAATATATTGTGATTAAAAGTGAGCAAAGAAAAATGGGATTCCAACGGGATTCGAACCCGAGACCTCCGGATTGCTAGACCGGTGCTCTACCGACTGAGCTATAGAAAACCCTACGACGGCGTTCTTCCCTGAAACCCCTTAATTCATCATTGCTCAAGTGGTCAGAAGCTTTATAAACCTGACATAAACCCGAAGCGGATTAAAATCAACTTGGGGATATATGCGAGGGATCGCCGAAGCGATACAGCTTTTTGTAATAATTAATTCAAACATATAGAGAAACTGACCACGAATATATTGTGATTAAAAGTGAGCAAAGAAAAATGGGATTCCATACAATTGAAAATGGGATTCCATACAATTGAAAATTTTGTGAAAGTTTGAAAAAAACGAACACTGTTTACCTAGTGAAAAAAACGAATATTGAGTTCATATTTTATCACCGAATACTGATGGTCTGCCATACATTTGTCGTAGTAATGAATGATCCGTTTGAGATATTCGCACCCGTGTATGTTTACACACGTAGTACAGAATTCATGGAATTTGCACTCGCTCGGCTCAAAGTTCAATCTCCGGAATGTTCTCACGCATGCTGCATGCGGACGTTCTCAGCTAGGACAATTGTACTTTTTATCAAAAGCGTTAATCAACGTGATTGAAATAAAAGATTTAAATGATAATTATCTTCATACTAAAGGGACATTTGAAAAATTCAAACCCTATTTTATTCTTCTTTTACCATAAGCTAAACAACACGGTAGAAGAGAAACGAGGAAGCTCCAAGTCATTTTCGTGGATTTGGACACTTTACAGGTAGACTTTAAAGGGACAGATCCTCTTTTGCAAGACCATAGAAAATGACTTTATAATTTTCAAATGTAAGTTATTTCAATTTCAGTATTATGCATGCACCACACCAGTCATGATTTCTATTTGAGTGGGGAGTCACCCTATCCAGCCAGGTCATTTCAACTGGTGAAGGATAGGGATGGAGAGCAAAAATAGGCAAAATTAAAAAAATTAAAAACGGGTCACCCCGAGACTGTTCCAGCTTTATGAGCACTATAAATAGTAATACAAAGACAACCAGTATTAAAACATATTTTTGAAATGTTTTTTGAAGTTATATTTTTGCAGTTAGGAGGAAAGGTATGGGAAGCTAAGCGGATTTAAGCAGATGCAAGTCATCATCACTAAAAATGTTGCCTGTAGTTGAACGTAATAATGTGATAACACAAAGGAAAGAACTGCAATGATTGCTATAAGATATATATTGATGAGTTTCTCCTATGTTCAAATGCAATTATGATTTAGATGAAAGACACTCAAATAATAAATATCAAAGACATTGATCTTGAAATTTAATACTACACTATTGTGTTAAAGTAACATGTTCTCAAAGGTTCTTGCTAAGACTAAGCAAGAGTAAGACTCACTCAGTCTATAAAGTTTAAGACTAAGTCTGAAAGTTAGACTTAGCGAGTAAGAATAAGATTAAGACGAGTACTAAGTGAGTCACTAGTCAGCTAATACATTTATAAGAGTCTTACAATTTTACTAGCCGACTAGTGACTCACTGAGTACTCTTCTTAATCGTATTCTTACTCTCTAACTTTCACTCAGACTTTAGTTTAGACTTTAGAATTAGAGTAAGACTTGTGTAGACTACAATCAACAATCCTAGACCTAGTCTAGTCTAGGCTAAGCCTAGGTTAACCAGGCCCAAGACCAGCTTATATTGATCTCCTGACTACGACTAACCCAAATAATATTGATGTTATTAATAAACTTATCATTAACTTATCTCAGGCCCCAGGCCTAGTATCAATTTTGATTTGTATATATATATTTTGTTATAAATGTCCACACACGAAGATGAACGTATGGGACCGACAAGAGATAAAGTTGTGTTTATTTGATTTATTCATGATTATTTTCTAAATTTTCACTCCGAAAAGTGGTAGGAATAACATTTGTATGTCTGCCAAACATATCTTTCACATAATTTAAAGGAAATCATACCCAAATATAGATATTTTCACGCTTACCTAATGCTAGCGCCCTTCTGCTGGGTCGGAGTATGGACATCGGTCTGCTGCGAAAGGGCATAGGCAATGTGCGCATGCGCAGTGCCTCATAGCGCCCTTCTGCCGGGAAGAAAGACGGCTCTGCAAGAGCTAACGCCCTTTTACTATTGACGACAACTCAACAAATATTTATTTTCCGAAGCTGGGGATTTTTTTAAAAGGTAGATCTTTCCAAACTCTATCGATTAATGAAAACAAATGAAAACTGAAAATCGGGGCGAAATTGCCTGCTAGCGCCCTTATGCAGGCCATACGACGAGGTGTTTGATGCAGGTCTTATCTTTCATTTGGTACTAGAATGGATCTTTTCAATGCCGTCTTCTTTCTCTGATATTGGACTAAAGCAACTCTTTCCTGTAGGTGTCAACAACTATTTCATCATGGTTTCTTGTGAGTTCCTGAAGTCGGTCATTGAAGCATTTGCTAAGATCCTTTATTGTTTCACTCGTTGCTGGCTTCTTGGTCAATTGTTGGGACTAGCACCATCCCGTCTACCACTGTGATGTTACGTTTGGGATGGGGAGTATCGTCTTCATTAGCTTTGATGTCAATTTCTTCATCCTGATTATTAGACATCTCACTTCCCCCCATGTGTTGTGGATCGTTGCCTTGTGTTTATGTTGCTGCCAACTTTTCAAAAGACGTGTATCAGCTTTGATTTGTCGTTGCATGGCAGGAGAGAACCACTTGGCAAAAATAAAGCCCTTGGTGTCTGGGTGAACTCGTAGTTTCTAACTGCATGTTTCTGATTAATTACAAGGAGCATACGTCTCCCATACAAATAATTTGTTTAATTAATGTCTGCTGTGTTGTCACGGATCCTAAATGTGTGATTCTTGCTTCCAGCAGACACGTACATCGTGTTGTTTTCTTTCTGTACGGGTGTCCAGATGCTGACATTGCCGTTCAATCCTTCATATCGCTTATGTGACTCTGTCCAATGGCATCTATGTTCAGGATCTGACGAAAGTACTATTGTGGAACGTAATCATGGCCGGGGTTATCAAGTTGTAGTTGTAGAGTCGTTCACCTTCAACTGCAAAAGGATTTTCGTGACTGAGAATGGCAGCCTTGATCTTGCAGACAGTATCATGTTCCCTCCTAACCACACTTGGAGAAAGATCATGATGATATGTATGCTTCTTTGCTTCTATGCTGAATTGATCTTTAAACTCCTTCACCAAGCATGACGGTTCAGGAGCCGCCATGAAGAAGCGTTGTCTGGCAATTGCGTTGTTGGAAATACCTATGGGACCAGCATGGACTTTCAAGAGCTTGTTCAATTGCTCACAAGCATGATTTGCACCAACGTAATTGAATGGGGTAGCATTCTTTGACACTGAGATGTTGTCATATTACAGTTCTCTCCAAGTCTGAGGGTTGTCATTCTTGAGTGCATGCATGTATGATAAGTAATGTGGCCAAAGTCGCTTGTACTTGATACGATCCATTGCGAAAAACAGCTTACTGAGAGCATCTCCAGCTGTAAGGTGAAGGAACATGTCTGCATATTGTGCCTATTTGCACATGTGTAATTAATTGGCATCTGTACACGCACGTGTCCAGTGGACAGTTTAACATCTGAACACTTCAATCTTAAATATCTGTTTAACGAAAGGGAAATTAGAAAAACCGAAACCTGTCCCATGCTTCTACTGTTAATACGAATACAGCAAGATATGAGGGAACCACCACCATTACAATTTGATTGTGAGGATTTGAACAATGTTACTAGATCCCTTTAAAATAAACTCCTACCACATTTCTAACTATTAAAATCGTACAATACTCTTAAACCCGTTCAGGGCCCCGTTGCAGGAAGAGACACAATCGATTGTAAGATGCAATCAAATGGTAAGTCAGATCACGTGTTTTAGATGCGCAAATTTGATTGGTTGAAACGCGTAGATTTTCTGACTTACAATCAGTTGTAACTTACAATCGATTGTCTCTCTTTCTGAAACGGGGCCTATATAGGACTGATTGATTAAATTGGTTGAGTGCCAACGAGATTATTTTGCCAAACCACGTCCACGGAATACATTATTAATACTCAGTAAATAGTACTCCGCGCAAATGTTGAGAAACCAACCGGCTGTTCAAACAGCAGATAGAAGGACGCGATGTTATGATACTTATATTTATTTTAATTAATGTTCACTCTTTTGTACACATATAATTATGATTTATAATTATGTACTGAAACTACGTTTGAAAAATATATACGAAAATCTGTCGAATTCCTCATACTCAATGTAATAATGACCCTGGATTATTCAATTCCATATATTAGAGACTAAAATACTTGAATCGAAATGTGATAGCTAGGTGACCAGCCAAAGTCAATCTATAAGCTGTCTGAAGTTTATTGTCATTATAAAAGTTTGTTTTATGCATTGACCTGCACAGGATTGGAGCCTTGAGTGACCAGAGGCGACCAAGTTGATGCCTTGGTCGCTCAAGCGCTAATTTTGTGGTCGCTATACACAGATTTATATGTAGGCCTACGTCGGGACCCAAATAGGGTGGTCGCTGGTCGCGTTAGGCAGGTGGTCACATTACGCAGGTCGCTTAACACATGATTTTTCAGGGGATGACCAGAGAGCGGTCGTTATGAGCAGGTGGTCGCTATAGACAGGTGGTCGCATTAGCAGGATTGACTGTACTTGATTTAAGTGCGTGTTTGCAACTTTGAAAGAATCCGCGTTTGATCCTAGGTCCACACAGGCGTATTCTACTTTGGTTACTGTGGCCATGCAAGCGTCTTTCAGATCTGGGTTGTCATGGAAAAGCTGTTGAAGTGCTATTTCATATAGCGCCATGTATGAATAGATGTGGGCATGCAAGGCATGTTTGTAGTGGGTGCACTTCAGAATCTGTCTGTTGTAGCTGGCCCATATACACCTGCCTCTGTCCAAGCATAATCTATACCCATATGCGTAGGGGGAGGGGCTGGGGGCTGCAGCCCCCCTAGGGTCTGGAAAGCATCGATATTAGGGCAATCGGCATATTATATTCTTTACATTCTCTCATTCGGGCAACTCAACATCCCATATTCGGGCAATAAACATCTCACATTCGGGCGCTCATCATCTTATGCGGGCAATCAACATCTTGGTCAACATCAACAGCTAGGTCGCTCCGCTCCCTCGCATCACGCCCCACCCCCGATATTCGGGCAAAATATGCCAGCCCCCCAGCTTCGCCCATGGACACATGTACGGTTGATGGGGATCAGTGTATGGTTCATACAATGTACACGGATTACTTCCATGTGTATATATATTAAGGTGGAGTGGTCGGAGGGGGGAGGGGGAGTCATTCTTAGGGCCATTTTTACAACCATTATTGCAGTCATTTAATGAATCATGACTCATATCGTGCAAATGTGTGGCCCTGGAAATGTGTATTTAGATACGAATTTGATATTTTAAGCCCTCATCAATGATATTTATAGCGGCATTTTGAAAATCCAATAGTGACGCCATTTTCAAGTCTTATTATTATTGCCATTCAATGTCTCGGTCCTGAATATATGGGTTTAGACACCAAAAATTATCAACTAGGTGGCTTAGATATAGAGATATAGGCCAAAAGGGTTGATTAAGGCGGCCATTTTTAAACGCCAATATGGCCCCCAAGGCGGCTTCGAAAAAAATGGCAACATTGGTTTTTAGATTAAGTACACTTCAACGTTTCCAAAAATGTAGAGATCAGAAAATCTCCAAAAAAATTGAACGAAACAATTAATTTAGATATAGTGAACTTGACTATATATTTATTTCTTCAAAATAAGTATAATTTGTGAAATATGGAAATAAATTCAAATTCAATATGTATCCATGCTTCCGACTCACGGGCGTAGGGTAACATTTTTCAAGCCACACCATGCACATTCACAGATGCGAAGAACACACTGGCCTTTTGTTATGCAGTGCGCATTAGCCTAGTTTAAGATAGAGTACCTGCATAAAGAGAGTAGCGACATCTATATAATTGTTCACAAAATGGATACAAAATGGCGAAAGGAATTTAAACCACTGCATGCTCAAAGAAGTTCAGTCATAGTTTAGCGCATTGTTGAACTCAGCATTCCTGTATGCAGTAACTTAAAACAGCTGTCGCCATTTTTTTATCCATTTGTGCACACCAGTTGTCGCTACTCTCTTTATGCAGGTACTCTAGTTTAAAGGGATCTAGTAACTTTGTTGACATGTGCAAAAAGTGATGAATGGTTGATGCAATGTATATTGCTGTTATCTCATATGTCCACAGGGTATTGTGTGAAAATTTCAAGTCAAATGGACATTGCATGGCCAAGTAATGAGCGAAAATGCAAAGTGATATTGGGTGATATTCACTTACTCACTGCATTCACTTTGTACAGGGATGAAAAACTCGCCCGGAGTTTTTCTTATCTGAATACTTCGATCGTACATATCTTTGTAACGAAAGGGAAATTTGAAAAACCGAAACCTGTCCCATGATTTTATTGTTAATACGAATACAACAAGGTATGAGGGAACCGCTAGAATACAAATTTTATTTTGAGGATTTGGACAATGTTACTAAGTCCCTTTAAGATTGCTAACAGCGCCATCTACATCCCAACTTATGACAATCTTTAATGTTTCACAAGCACCTCTCAGAGAGTGACGTGCGAACGTTTAATGATAAATGAATGCCATTGCTGATTCATTGCTGCAGGTTGGTACGCAGAATGAAAGTAATACTCATCAGTATAGAGTACATAAGCTATGACGTCATAAAAATAAATTATTATTATATATATATATTTTTTTGTTTTCTTCAAAGTTTAACGTCATTGTCCGAAAGAGCATAACACATAATGTCCAAATACCAAAAATCAACTGAAGTATTGGCTGAGATATCCCCATCCGAATGAATTTTTTGTCAGTTGGAAATCAGTGTTATATAGTGCTCAGGGGCTTGTTGCAAGAAAGGGTCCTATCTCTAGGACGTCCTAAATGTCACGTAATTGTCATATGACTACGACTAAATTACGTACATAGGACAGTTATCCTAAACTGTTGCAAGAAAGGCTCCTAAGTCGAAATTACGGAGTATTGATAGAAGCGGACAATTCCGTAGCCTTTGCCATGAACCTAATGTATAATCGGTAAAATAATTATCAGCATAGGAGCCTATTGCTGGTCTATAGGTGCGTTAGGATGACAAATTATATAAAACATACACAGAACATATTACAATGTTCAGTTCTCATGCAAAGCAAATGGGTAGCTGAAAGCGAACACACACAAAAACATGAAATATATTATTCGGAAAAGATTCGCTTATGTTGCTGCTTGTACCTATTTAAAGACACCATTAATTAGTATCTTCATCAAACATACCCTATTATACATGTGAAAAATATTATACATATTTTCGCTACAATTAACTCATTTGATCAGCTACACTTTATCAATAAATATTACATTTGCCTGAAAAGTAGATGATCTGGCAAAAGGAAGACCTTTTACCTTTGAAATAAGAAATGAACATATTTATATTCAACAGAGGTCTTCTTTATCGAGACCATTCTATAAAGTATGGAAACTGCTTGTTCACGATATACGTTTCGTTTCCGATACTAATAGAAAACATCAGCGATACAAACGTATATATTTCGTCTTGAAAGTTAAATTCATTTCCAAAATAACTCATATCTCATATTTGATTTATTATTCCAAATGGAATCATACATAGTCACGTGACAGTTAGGACGTCCTAAAGTTAGGACCCTTGAATGCAACAAGCCCCTGGTTCATAACTTTATGAACCAGAGCACTTTAACACTCACCTGATTGCCTGTTGAAATAAAATTCATTCGGATGGACATATCTCAGCCAATAATTCTAAAAAATATATTTTTGATGACGTCACTCTTCACCACTCTATTGTCTTGTTAATTAATCAAAAAATGTGTGTTACGTGTTGATAACGGAGTAGAAACTTGAAAATAAACATAATAACCGTTATCACCTAACCTTCATAAAATAATCATCACTATTATGTTGTTGATTAAATCACAACATGTGTGTTACGTTTTAATAATGAAGTGGAAGTTTGAACAATAAAAACAGAACCTTGTCATACTTCTACTTGTATTCAAGAGCCATTTTACACCAGTGATTGCAATCATGATTGCAATCATGTTTACAATCACGATGATTCTGTTGCCTTGCTTTTACACGACAAAAAAGACTTCGCGCAAACTGTGATTACAATCGCCATTCTGGAGACGTACCTGTCAATCAAACAAGGAGAACACTAGTTGTACTACACTGCATGACTGCATTCGAAGCGAAGAGCGCCCGGTTTATCGGCGGAAGTGTATGTAAAGTCACGTAAGCTCTGCCTCCCAAATCATGTTTTGGAGGTCAAGCCGTTTACACTACGGATTCGCACTGTGATTTGAGTGAATCATGATTAGAAAACACATCTGGACCACGATTCGAGTTGCGCGATTCGTGATTCTAGTTTGTGTTTACACGGTCAAAAATACCGTGATTGGAGTGAATAATAACTCCAATCGTGATTGCAATCACGCAAATGGAGACGTGTAAAAGTTCTCTTAAAACTGCAAGGCCTGACAGAACAACCAGAGATGCAATTATGAGACGATTCAGACCAAGCTACTAATTTAGATTCCAATACATGCCAACTATATAGTCCGGGAGCCAATTCTCAGAAGAGGGTTAAGGAGTTCATGCAACACCCCCCACAGATTTGGTTTATCACTTTGGGGTGTTTCGAAAGTGTCTCAGGAACAATTCTAGCCCTGATGTACAGTTGATTTCTGGTAGCAACACTATTATTTTTATCAATTAATTATGCAAATTTATGCAGAAAAAATCACTCTTCGTCTGTAAATCACTAAATATGGCTCAGAATAGGCTGATTTTGTGCATTGATATTAAGTATGACTCAATTAACAGGTGTGCAACATTACAAATTGCGAAAGCCAAATTGTTCTTATGTATTTCTGTGTTTTTGAAATTTCTTATGTATTTCTTTGTTTTTTCGACTTTTGTTTTTATTGTTTTTTTTATGGAAAAAAATCATTGACCATTATCCAACAAGTTTAATCCCAAAATGTGATAATTTCAGTGGTTAGAATGGAAAATAATCAAGGTTTTCTGTATTCTAGGAAAATAAATAATTTCCATAGGATTTGTACACAAATCACAAAATTTAGCAATTTTCGGGCCGACATTCCTTTACAAAAGGTCATGTGGCTTCGAAATGGTTTACCCGGTTATCATGAATTTGATCTCAAAAGTTGCGCAAGGCTTCAATAGAAACAACTTGTGCAGTTGCGTGGCGATACCCGCGCGCGTTGCGGAATTATCACGCAAAATGTCAAGGGAGTTGGGATGGATTCCACCCCACTGGTGAACAGTACTCTGCAGTACATGCTCACCAATGGGGTGGAATCCATCCCAACTCCCTTGACGTTTTGCGTGATAATTCCGACTTAAAAAAAAAAAAACAATTCAATGGAATAAGTCATTGAGCATTATCCAACATGTTTTATCCCAAAATGTGATGATTGCAGTGGTTAGAATGAAAAATAATGAAGGTTTTGTGTATTCTGGAGGAAAAAAAGCCATTTCCATAGGATTTGTACACAAATCACACAATTTAGCAACTTTCGGGCCGACATTCACTTACAAAAGGTCATGTGGATTCGGAACGGTATACCCGGTTGTCGCAAATTTCATATCAAAAGTTTCGCAAGAAAACAATTAAAAACTCATGCAGTTGCGCAGAAAATACCCGAGCGCGTTGCGGAATTATCACGCAAAACGTCAAGGGAGTTGGGATGGATTCCACCCCATTGGTGAGCATGTACTGCAGAGTACTGTTCACCAGTTGTTTTTTTAAGTCGAAAAAAACAAAGAAATACATAAGAAATTCCAAAAACAAAGAAATACATAAGGAAAATTTGGCTGTCGCAATTTTAATGTTGCAAACCTGTTAATTGAGTCATACATAATATCAATGCACAAAAACAGCATATTTGGAGCCATATTTAATTATTTACAGACAAAAAGATACATTTTCTGCATAATTTGCATAATTAATTGATAAAAATAATAGTGTTGTTACCAGAAATCAACTGTACATCAGGGCTAGAATTGTTCCTGAGACACTTCCAAAACACCTCAAAGTGACAAACCAAATCTGCGGTGGGTGTTGCACGAAAAGGTTTTTTGCTGGTCCTGGCTCCCGGACTAATAGTACCATATGAAACGTCATCTGACCTAGCACTAACAAAAAGGCGGATTACGTAACCACTGACATAGCAGCAGATTCAACAACAGCGGTTACATATCCCGACTCTGTTAGTGCACGCTCAGATGCGATTGGAAAACATGACAGCCTCTAGAGATCGGTAAAAACAGATGAAAATGGTCTTAAAAATATGGATTATATCCATTACTAGTCTGTGATACCCAATGTGAAATATACGACTAGAAGTGACAGGAATGCTGCACTTATCAGTAACTGCAAGCGAAATTGCCAAATTTGTATTTCCCTTTCCACTGCTATTAACCATAAGCCAAACAGCAAGGTACACAGGAAACATTGAAGCTGCAAGTGATGATCAATGTTCAATGTTCAATTTTATTTCATTTTCAACAAGACGGTACATATATTTACAATGAATAAGTCACAACAACATTTGTGAAAGTATAAACAATACATTATAAACATTGCAAATCAAAATGTATGTTGATATAATTATTGATTAAAATACAATGAATTAAGATACAACGAAATTTTGAAATGTTTAAGTAAGGTACAATTAAATGTTTACATTTAGAAATAATCATGCTATAAAAGCGGAATCAGAAAGTAAACGAATGTTACTGTATGTTTAAATTTCAAGTGAAAATGGAGGGATCCACTAAAAAGCATGGCTTGTAGAATGTGGAATCCCTCAAAAATTAATGTTTTACAAAATAATGAAAGTATAAAATACGGAAAAAATCCAAAAATCAAATACGGAAAAATGAATAATAATAAGAAGAAAAAAACAAAAACAAAAACTGTTTGATAAGGATTCAAAATAGTGTTGTGCCTACGGAGACTACTGAAGAGAACATGTATGACTTTGATTAAGTTCACATGGTTACATGAATATTGTAACTGTGTTACATTATATTGTGGTGCAAAAACTAAAACAAAGTTAATAACATGTGAATTTCTGTGATTTGATCATGTCCACCGAGAAATGTGTTACAATTATGGTAAGTAATGTCATATGACTGAGTACATGGATTAAAGGGATAGTTGAGTTTTGGTAGAGAGGGCGCTAGACTACTTATTTTCTTTGTGAGGTAATGAGAAACTGAGTGTAAAATTTGAAAGAGCATAATATTTCAATAATAACATCATCTTTGTTTGATCAAAATCGGTTCAGAGACGGCTGAAATATGTAATAAAGCTGGGGCCCCAGGTTTATTAGAGAATTTTGAACCAGCCGTTAAAAATTCAAAAAAATGCTTCCTCTTTTCAAAAAGTTACAAAATAGGTATTTAAATAGTTGTTGGTTATTTCTCTATCTAATCACTATTTCAACAAAACATCACATGCACAATATTTTATTCAAAATGGTTGAAACCGATGAGTGTTTAGAGAGCGCCCTCTTACGTTTTAACGGCTCTTTTTGAATGATAACATGATCTTTACTACGTCATTTGTAATTTTGTGTTTCTTTCTAGTTATAACTATTAGTTTATAATGTAATGATGCAGGTTTTGGTTACTAACATTCAGTTTCACCAAAACTGTACTCTCCTTACCAGAACTCAACTATCCCTTTAAATGAGTAAACGTGGAAAGACAGTTTTGCTTACTCACTGCCATAGCTCTGTACATGTGTTTAAACGCTCTAAGGGAAACTTTTAAAGTGTAAACATTTTAATCATAAATATCTTTATAAAAAGAGATAATTTTGATACACCGAAACTTGTCCTCATGCCTCTATAGTAAACCCATTCCCTTCGAGATTCTGAAATCTCCATAGACTTTGTATTAAAAATAACCCACCAGGTTCCTGTAATACGAATACAACAAGGTATATGTAAACGGTTACAGTCCTTTATTCCGAAGGTTCGTTATTCCGAAGATTCATTAGTCCGAAAATAAAATAGGGTTCGTTAATCCGAAAATTAAATCGGGTTTGTTATAATACTATAATTGGTGTTTTGTTTATTTAATTTACAGCCTGCATTAAGCATACCCCTCCCCCTTTCCCTCCCTTGACCAGACCAATCAAACATTTAAGTTTATTTTATCTCTTTATATGAAATTATAGCATTATAACAAACCCAAATTCATTTTCGGATTAACGAACCCGATTTCATTTTAGGAATAGCGAACTTTCGGAATAACGAACCCTCGGAATAACGGACCTTCGGAATAATTAACCTTCGGAATAACGAACCCGATTTTATTTTCAGACTAACGAACCCTCGGAATAACGAACCTTCGGAATAACGAACCTTTGGAATAACGAACCTTCGGAATAATGCAACAAATGTTCGGATTAACAAACCCTATTTCATTTTAGGATTAACGAACCCTCAGGTATACGAAATTTGCGTGTTCGGAATAACGAACCTTCGGAATAAAGAACCTTCGGAATAACGAACCTTCGGAATTACGAAGCGCACCAATGTAAACAGCTGTGGTTCTAAGTAAGTTGTGTCGATTTTTATCATTAATGTTACTAGGTCCCTTTAATGAATCAATTTAATATGTTTAACAATAATTTAAAATAATAAACCGTGCTGTACAAGAGCTACATAGACCACTGAGCAAATTACACCATGATTCTATATAGTGAATACGAAAACACAAGGTATGCATGGACCACCATAGAAAGTTCCAAGTAAGACTTGTGGATTTGGACAATGTTACTCGATCCCTTTAATGAATGAGCTTTAATAGCCCGGTCACATATCAACGGATCGCGTAAACGGACGTCAAACGGAGAGCTAAATTTTCCATCCGTTCGTCTCCGTTCGTATGCGTTTCTTGTCCGTTCCTAGTCCGGTGGTGTACGTTGTTCTATGTTTTGTACATAAAGCAATGGAGACGACTTTCATCACCCGATAATTTCATTTGGCAAATTTTCTATTCGTTGGGCATTCGTTTCCGCTATCCGTTGATATCTGACCGGGCCATTGATGTGAATATACCGTGCTACCCAAGTGCTACACATACACCACCGAGCGAATTACACCTCCAATCACACGCTTTTGCGTGCCTGACACTCGCAAAAGTCATCATTATAAATAGCTTTGTTGTTCGTCTATTGTCGTTGTCGATGTCGCTATTGTCGAAAATCATATCGCGTATAAACCAACGCCAAGGTCCCGGTTTTTGTTCTCATTTTCGCCAATTTGTTCCGCTTGTCAGTTGACTGCAATAATGAAGAGCTATATTCCAAAAGGCGCTAAATCCACTTTACCAACTTTGGAGAAATACAGGTTCCTTTGTCCGACTCTGTGCAAATGCCTAGAGGAACATGAAAAGAACCGTTCCACGTTTTGATTTTGATAACGCAATTTGTCCTAAAATTTTGATTTCTAGATAGCTACCTATAGCCTTTTAATGTTCGGATATCGTAAACTTAAATTTGTATGGAAAGTGGATTTAGCGCCTTTTGGGACTAAGCTCTTCGATTGTTGGTCTATTTCTCGTTCTGTTTCTCTCTCTCTCCCCCTCTGTTCCTCTCTCTGTATCTCTCTCCACTCTGTGTTTCCTTCTCGTGCAATGTTTTTGTACTTCAACAATATTTAGTTCTACCTTTCTCATTTAAACTCAGTCACGTAGCATTTTTGCCCTTTTGCCCCATCGTCCCGCTTGTCAGTTTAATCCATGCTTTTCTCTGTATGTTTCTCTCTATTTCTCACTCTTTCTCTTTCTCTTTTATTTTCTTTCTGTCTGTATGTCACTGTATATATCCCTATCTTTCTGTCTGCATCTCTCTCCCTCTGTCTGTATCTCCCGTCTCACTCACATTAAAGGGACTGAGTGACATTGTCCAAATCCTCAAAACTTACCCTCATACCTTACCATATTCATATCAACAATAAAAGCACGGGACAGGTTTCGTTTTTTTTCAAATTTCCATTTCGTTTAAAAGATATTTACGAGTGCAGTGTTCAGATGTTAAATTGTCTACGGAATAATTTAAGCAGTGTATAAAGTAAGTGCAATAAGTTAGTGAATATCACTTTGCATTTTTGCTCTTATCTCAGCCAAAAAACATCTAATTAACGTGACATTTTCACACATTACTGTATCAGATGACACCAATACACATTTTATTAATCACTCATCACTTTTTGCACTTTTCAACAAAGCTACTAGATCCCTGTGACACTTATACTCTTATTATTGCATGTCATGCAGCAAATTGTAACCAGAAGAACAAATAGTTTATGGGAAAAAAGCATGAAAGGTGAGTGTCAATAGATGTAAAAGCAAGCTGCTAGAATCAAGGCCCGCTGGAATTAGGAAGGGTGCGGAGATTATGACCCAGTGCCTCGACAATGCTCCAGTGCAAATGCAGTTCCAAATCTAGTCCATATCTAGGATCTAGGCCCGCTGGAATTACAAAGGGAGTGGAGATTATGACCCAGGGTCTGTCAGGCGCAATTCCAGTTCCAAATCATATGAATCCGGGGGTATATATAAATGAAATGTAAAGTGATTTAGTATCTATATATATAATTATGACATGCACACACTTGTGTTTATAACATGTGTATTATTGTAGACGGATGTGTCCTATTAGTGAGTTGTGCAAGATAAAATGTATGTAGTATTTATCAAAATGTATTTAGTAATGAGTCATTAATGAATGTCATAATTATGGTCAAGTACTAAGCGAGTGTGTAAAGTGTTATTTGAGGAATTATCGCCAACTTTAAAAACAGTGGCAATGAAAACCCAGAGCTGTTTCATACTTTAAATAGTAAGCCATCAGCAAACATTATTGGATTTTCAAATGAGTTTGGTGAATTATACATTGCCCAATTTATCGTATGCGTGATTTACACCGATGGCCAGGTCATACATGCATAAGTAAAGCATAGATATACATGTTTCCCATACTAAGTTGAGGAGAACCAGGTTGTGTGCCGATGCCACAGTATATTCTAATCAATGTTATTCTTTTGTCAGGCGGTATATGCAGAGATCAATAAATAGACGAGAAAATAATTTGTCATAATTATTGCATCGGTACAAAATTGTCGCTGGGCCGGTTTCGTATCGTGCCCCTCCACCTCTCAATTATATACACCGCTCGCATTATGCACATCAATAATAGATATATTATTTGCCATAATCATAACCACGCGGTTGTATCAACAAATGAAGAGCTGAATTCCAAAAGGCGTTAAATCCACTTTGTTCACCTTTTGAGAAAAGCAGGTTTCTATGTTCAACTTTGTACACATGACTATTGGTATTTAAAAATGGAACGTTCCTAATTTTGATTTTGATTGTGTCATTTTGTCCTAAAATATGGATTTCTAGATAGCTGCGTAGCTTAAAGCTGTACTCAATTTGTATAGAAAGTGGATTTAGCGCCTTTTGGAACTCATTTCTCCAAATGGAATACAATCATTCGTTTCGGTGCAATCATACATGACACGGCCGCACCGTGTATCAATAAAAGGCAATTTTTTTGGTTGTTGATGTCTCGATGTATTCATTTTCATCATAGGCGCGCATTTATATTTTCGCCAGGGTGTGACTCTATTATTATACACAGCCTGTCAAACCTGTTGCCATGCGGTCGCCTTGTTATATCATTTATATATCGTCATTATTTTGTAACGATGCAGCACAACGTTAATTCGGACATACCGTATATCTCGTCGTATTTACTACCGCCTAACTGATAGACTTTTTGGAAACATCGTTCTCTAGCCTGAGATTTTTGTGGACGTGCAGGCTGGGATTTTGCTGAGAAAATGTGCCACTTCTGAAGGTATGGTCATGCTCTTTGTGTATGGTGAACGGAGTGCCCTGTATCAATGTATAGTCATCATTGGTGCTAATTGTCGTGCATATTGATATGCGACTGTCTGAGAGCATAGAATGATATTAATCCATTGAAGACAATTTGATTTTGCTATAACATGCATTTATACATAGTTAATCTAAATGTATTTGTATAGCTGATCACAATTATCTTTGTGTGTCAGGTTAAAATAGAACTCACATGATCATCATTATTTTGTGATAATGTTCACATTTGTATGTGATGAACTAAGAACATACTAGGATGACATTACTCTCATTAGTCATTTTTTTCGATGCGATTCGATATTGCTATAATTATAATATTATCTATACACTATTAATCTGGATGCATTGTATAGCTGATTACAACTCTCCTTGTGTGTTGGGTTAAGTAAAGGACCCGCATGATCATCATTTGTGATGATTATCACATTGATAATTATGTGATGGACGGTCACCTTGTCGTTATTTCCTTTTTCTATTATTCTTTTTTATAATATTTCTTTGTTCGTTTTCTTTCATTACATTTTTCTTGATTAATATTGATTAGACACAATTACCCCTGGGAAACAAATGTTTTTTTTACAAGCATTGCTTCTTTTTGGTTCCCCCATATTTCACGTTATGTTAATTACAAAAAAATTGTTGATTATGTAATATTTTATTGTATATTAGTCTTCAATTTATGTATTTAATTGTATTTCGTTTATGAATGTATTGTTTGTTTTTTATAATTACTTGTTCAAAATTTATTTGTGAAATATGGAAATAAATTCAAATCAAATCAAATCATAACTGGGTCAAGAAGATTTGATTTTGCTATAACAATTAACATGCATGTATGCACTGTGAATCTCGATGAAATATGTAACACAAGCTGAGTTACAATCGATGTACGTTTTGTGTGCAACATTTATGTTGGCTATACATGTTGGATGAGCAGGGGGTGTTTCACAAAGATCCTAAGTTGAAGTTAACTCTAAGTCGAACTTAAAATGTATGGAAAGCCATTTGTAGCCTTGAAATAAAATATATTCAAGGGCAAAAATACAAGTATTTTAGACTTTTCATAAATTGTACATCAAAAACATGAACTCCTCTTGATAATAGAAAATATCAAAGATTTGAATCAACATTTCATGCTTTTTAAAAGAAATTTTACCAGAAATTGTTTCAAAGAAACTAACGGCTGTCCATAGTTTATAAGTCCAACTTAGAGTTAAGTTCGACTTAGGATCTTTGTGAAACACCCCCAGGACTTGATGTTGGATTTCTAGTCAGAGAAAATGTGACAGTTTTACAGCTCTCTTTGTGTTTGGTTAATATACGACCACCTGCTGAATAATTAAGGTGCAATTGACTACTAGCGTATAATGATATTATAGAAGTATACAACACAGATAATCTAGCCTAGATACATAATAATAATGATGATAAAAAAAATCATAATAATAATATAGTTTCTTATATAGCGCTAAATACATAAATGTTTCATAGTGCTTAACACTAGTATTACCCCGGTCATAGGATACAATGCAAACCAGCACACATTGTGTGTACCATCCACACTCCCTGGGGAGTATTCCTTCCAAGCATGATATGACATGATCGTGCTGAATTTGCCATTGATGTATACGTCCTGTAACATTTGATTGGATATAATCATTGGATGTGCACCTGTCGATATTGTACGACTCTCTTTGTGTTGGAATGACGTACGGCCTGTGCGATTATATGTGCTGATGAATTTATAATTAATATTCGACCGAATAAGTGACATGATCGAACCGAGTCTGAATTGATGTACTTCCAGCGACATTTGTATTGGCTATAACTGTTCGGATGCTCAAAGACTTTGCCAATAAAGCCCGGCGCAGACAGAGCCGACTCGACCCGATCCGACTGGTTTTCCGTCAGGTTAGAGTCAGTTTTGCTTAGTTGGAGCCGATTCAACATGTTGAATCGGCATCGAATGTCCTCTGACTGGCAGTTGATTGACAGAACCGGAGTCTTTAGGCAACGCATACTGAGTTAATCAGGCTGAAACCAGTCGGATCGGGTCGAGTCGACGCTGTCTGCGCCGGGCTTAACATGTGACGGTTTCCGGCTCCTTTTCGCATGCTTTGTGTGTTGGATTAACGTCGGGCCCGTTTATCATCACATGTACTGATTAATTTTGTATTCATGTGCGACCGAATAATATCGTCGAATGATAGGTGAATAAAATTTAGCACACAGTTAATTTGGCTACAGCTGTAGCATCCGCTAAGCCACCTGCAACGTTTATATTGGCTATGATTGTTTGGATGTGCAAGGACTTTGCCGAGAAAATAATGTGTGACACTTTTACAGCAGACTGTATTTGTGTGTTGGATTAACGTCGGGCCCGTACGATCATATATAATGATTAATGTTTAATTCATTTAAGCGACCGAATAATATGGTAGAATGCTAGTATATATAGAAATATAGCACGCAGTTGATTCTGATACATCTGTCGCATGTACTGAGTCGCCTGCAACATTTGTGTTGGCTGTGATTGTTTGGATTTGCAAGGACCCGCAAGGCCGAGAAAATAAAAAATAATGTATGACAATTTTGGATCATACTCTCTTTGCGTGTTGGGTTAACATAATTAGTAATTAGTAATAATTTAGTAATGCGCAACCGGATTACATTCGTAGAATGAACATAATGTCCTGAGCCGCTGAGTGTATAGTCTTTAGAAGACTGTACTGGACTTGCTGGATGCATGTTGCATATTGGCGGATTCGTGACAGATATACATTTTGCAGCCGAGTGTGAGAACTTTGAATTGTAGTCGGATTTGTGAGACATTTACGAGGAAAAGGAGTGGTAGTGTCTCAATGTGATAACAGTCGTCGCTGTTCGAATAGACCGCTTCTGTAATGTATGCAAATAATATGCGTATGACGTAAGACTCCCCTCCCCGTTGGCAAGCTGAACAATAGTAACTAGGTCCGGCAAGCTAAGTTTGCCGGAGCTTGCCGGACCTAGTTACTATTGTTAAGCTTGCCAACGGGGAGTATGACGTCATACGCATATTATTTGCATACATTAAAGAAGCGGTCTATTTGGTACGGAGCCTGACTAGTCATCAGTAATACTTAATGTAATAGACTATATTAATGCCATCGAATAATTAATTAAATTATTACGCGTAAAAAGAACATCACTAACCAACTATAGACCAACAAGTGTACGCCTAAATAGTTGTACCTCTAGATTCGATTGACTCTTTACTAATCGACGAACATTTTGCAATTGCAGCTTTCCGTGGACTATGCCAGCTGGTTGGATAGTCACAACTTTTACCAGGATTTTAGGTGAGAATTGGATATATGTTTTTGTTTATACGATGCTCCTATAATTGTGTTGGATTGATAAAGAGTTAGTATGACAACCCATGCTATTTTCGTATTTAAATATATTATAAGTACAATATAAATATCAACTGGGAGATTTGTTTTAATCATGTGTTTGTATTCATTCATCACAATAACATGAATAACAACATTTTCTTTACAAACAATATAAATAAAAGCGTCATAATCAGTATAACTCACACAAAGTTAGAAAATGTTTGTATAAAACAAAATAAAAATCTACGCAATTAGTGGATATTTGTAAGATTACTCGTATAATGTTTAATATGCGTGCTATTTTGGCTAATTAATAATCGATTAACATGTTGCAGTATTTTGTTGAAGGTGCGAAGCATACGATGCGAGATGTGTGTTATTTTGTTTTTCTCCATCGTGTTCAGGTGAAATATGTATAGAGCTTGACTTATCACCAGAAATACAAACTTATCATATTGATGTGTTGGAAGAGTCCGATTAATATTCGTGGAATGAACAGATGAACATAATACATTACCACGGTTTAGGCAAACATGACACATCAAATTGAACTGACTCGTTATGGATTTAAAATATTATATTTTTTTTTTATAAAATCAAATGTACAACGGATCTACAAGACAAAAACAATGACATAAGAATAGTAATAATAATACTAATAATTGTCCTTGTTTACAATAAATGAATACAGTAAACAAACCATCAAACGCAGGGAGCTTGGGTGGATGGTGGCTTGGAAAGAGCTCCTTGTGTAAAAACGACGTAATGGGTCACATGTTTGATTAATTGTAACTTTTAGATTTAACATAATTATACAACTTATCCATAGGCGTCGTAAAATAATATTGTATGAAACCTCTGCAAGTTACATTGTATTCATCTGTATCAATGCCATACAAAAAGTGGTGAACGAGGGTGTGCTAAACACAATTATAAACGCATACAAATGACTCAATTGACTCATTCAAAGATAATCAAAAAAATCATCTCTTCAAACAACATTATCAGTCATAGCTCAACCACTCTCTATTTCTTTACTTCGTATACTCTAATTTCATTATCTAAAGCGCTTATAGGCTTGTTTGCATTAAGCGCTATATAAATTCGTCATATTATTATTATGTATGTAATATATAGAGAGTTCTTATTCATGATACAAATCATTCTGAATTAGCCATTCGGTTGCAATTACCACGCATATATATTGTGAATGGTTTTAATGACGAACTAACGTGCACAACAATACCAATCAATGACATATTCATTGGAAATTATTATTGATGATTTGTCCCCAGTACAAAATTAATTAAATCGCGCTTAGTGAGCTTGATACGTATCCCAGCAACATATGTTTCCATAGCAACGATCGGCAGACAGTTTATATGATCATGTCGATTATTACTAGTGATATTTCTATTTGAAGCATCTAAATAATTGTTCAATTCATCATTCAAACCTTGTTATGTATATACGGGGAACACATTTAGCATTCAACGCCAAACATGATTCATCATGTATAAGACATTTGTCGATTACTATCAACTATGACTGTATACTATAACATTATCCAAATCCTCGAAACTTACTTGGAACTCTAGCGGTTATCTCATACCTCGTTGTATTTGTATATAAAATAGAAGTATGGGACAGGTTACAGTTGATAAATTGTCAATTTCATTACAAAGATATTTACGATTTAAGTGTCCGGATTTTAAACTATCCCCTGGATAGTGCACACCGTGTAAAAAGTCAGTGCAATGAGTAAGTGAATATCACTTAGCATATTCGCTCATTACTCGGCCATATAACATCCATTTAACCTGAAATGTTACACATTATTGAGTAGACATATCATGTCACAACAATAATACAATTTATCAACCATTTATCATTTGTTTGCACATGTAAACAAAGTTAAAATGTATACAGATTGATTAGCCCGCAATCATCCAACAAGCGTACGTGTGTAACAGCTTCGAGAGCAGTATCGCCAATCCTTACTTCTGGAAATTCAGGGTAGGGATTTATCGTGAAAGAAATGTGCATTATCTTACATTTACTTGGTGTAGGTGGATATGATTTTGATTTTCAAGAGTCCAACCGGTCAACTGAGTAACAAGGTCTTGCAAATGGGATGGTTGTGCGTGACTCCTATACTCAGCGAGAGATAAATCATCAACATATCAGGGGTGCCCATGGCAGCATCGTTAATCATAATACAAAAAACAAGACAGGTCACAATGTAGTCCCTTGTGGGACACCATACACATGTGATTTGTTGAGATTGAGAAATGGACCCACACATGCGGACCGTTTGTGACCTGCTCTCAATAATTGTATTAAGTGTTATATTATAGTGTTATGGAACCTGTCTATTATAACACTGCAGGTGATCAATTTTGATGGCCGCTATAGGCAGGTTGGTTACTATAGATAGGTGACCACTTAGACAGTTTTGACTGTATCATAATTTGCAATGTTAAATTTATATATTTTTAATAAATTTGAAGAGTGAGTTGAGGACCTGTGTTTTCGATCCTGTAGCACAATCGACATCAGAGGCAAACGAACAAGTGATATAATTTTCAGACTTATTCTTCCCCAACAAATCTACCATAAAATACTAGAATATTAGTATCCAAGCATAATAATATTCCATTATCTAGCCTCTCGCCTTCCCTTATGTTAGGCATTATACTGTCAGTATGTCAGCATGTTGGACACTTTTAATACAATTTGAATAAATTTAAATAGTGAGCTGAGGACCTGACATTTCGCTTCTAGCAGAATCCGCACTGATACAAAAGGTGCACGAGTGACGTAATATCTTGCCTAGTTCAAAGTTCCTCTTCCTCAACAAATCTAAATGCAGTCTGCAGGTGTGTGCGTACTTGGCTCTAGTATATATCTTTCTCTAAATCGACAGAAACCGTTTGCAAAGTCTATTGTCGTTCTTCATGCGCATACGTAATGTATACGCGTTATGATATTAGTGTTATACGTATAATAGTAGTTCGTGTCTCCTTAATTAGATCAAGATACAAGATACAGTTCCTAAATTAAGTTCTTCTACCTCTCGATGGTTGCGATGGCCGTCTCATTAACGAGGGACAGGTCTTCATCTTTGCAACCTGTCCTGGCGCACTGCAGGATGTGGTCCATCGTCTGAGTTTCTCTCCGCATTCGCGTAGAGTGTCGTCTTCAGGGGTAAAGCCCCATCTTGCCATTTACCTTACACCGCCCCATTCTTGTCCGACTTCGGTTCAGGCATTGCCACTCTGGCCACTTTATGTTTAGTCATTCGATGAGTCTGGGCTATAGTAGTAGTAGACTAGTAGTTATGGTAGTAGAAGTAGCAGTAGTAGTAGTAGTAGTGGTAATAGTAGTAGTAGTAGTAGTAGTAGTAGTAATAGTAGTAGTAGTAGTAGTAGTAGTAGTAGTAGTAGTAGTAGTAGTAGTAGTAGTAGTAGTAGTAGTGGTGGTGGTGGTAGAAGTATTATAGTACTACTGAGCATGTTTGCTCATTACTTGATCACATTTAGCTTTATCCTATATTTTCATTTCATACACAGATAAGGCGATCATAGATAATATGTCCAGGATTCCAGTTTCCTTAGGATACAGTACAGGGCAAATATGTATTTATTACAACACAGCATAGACGTACCCATAGTGGGGGGGGGGGGGGGGGGGTTGAGGTTAAACCCCCCATCCCCCCCCCCCCCCCCCTTTATTACTGCTAACGGGTCTCGAGTCCACTTTTTAGCAGTCTGGACCATCATAACCAATGGTCACGGCCCCCAAGGACACAACTTAACAAGTACATGTCTTGGTCTCGGCCTCGAACATTTTTGACGGAGCCCGGTCTCGGCTTCGAAAATTGTTGACGACCCCCCCCCCCCCCCCCCCCCCCCTTGAACAAATCATGGGTGCTCTCCTATGCAACATAGTACAATACTGTAAACAAAATGAAACATATTGTAATACATATTATCTTAGTAGAATGAATGCATGTATTTCTTGTTTGAATCATTTTAAACAATGTTGTTTATTGAATCATAAGGCTAGAAACTTACTATTTTTGTAAGGCGACGTTTAGCCAGTGGACTATCATCTTTGTCTGGCTACTCTCCGAATGCTACTTTCCCGCACATCCCTATACAAGATCACTCTACACTTTGGAGAGTATGCCAGTTAGTAGTTCACCGGCGAAACGTCGCATTACAAATAATTATAGTAAGTTTCCAGCTTTTTTATTCATAACCTGATACTAACGTCGACTGGATGAATGATAATCTACATCAACTAAGTATGTAGATTGTCATACAGTGCACACAAGCAATAGTAATATTGTTACCCTTAAGATACATCACTTTTTATTAGTAATGTACAATAATACAAATCAATATCAACCATTTGCTAGTATTTTGCATTTGGCAACGTATTGACTTAGTTGACGTATTGACCTTTAATTGTTATATTTGCCTCAAATTGACTCTCAAATATGTGTAATATAAATATAACCTTCAACGACACATCGGCTGTAAAACCACGCGCGGAAGGAGTATTTGGGAAAGGGGGTGGATGCTGTCATAATGAGGCTGGGTGAGACGATAGTTAAATTAATGTTCAAGGACAGGTCCTATCATTGTAAAGCGCTTAGAGATGATTATCAATCATACAAGTTACGCGCTATAAATCGAGTATATTAGTATTATTATTATCAACACCATTTTGTACGATATCATTACAAATGGAGTGTGGGGAGCACGATGATTACGTTGGTGTTAAAGGACAGCAAAGCTCTGGCAAATTTAATTTTAGTAACCAGAACTTGTATGATATCATTAAAACATAATCATGATAATAGTTATTAAGACGTGAGTGTGATGTTCGGTTAACATAATGATTTAATATAGAGATCACCAAAAACTATTTCAAAGCCACATTGGTACATTTGTGCAAATCTGTAGGCATAATTAATGTGTGTTATCTTATTCAATTTATGTTCGGGTCCAACATTTATTCCAATCGAATTTCAGCTGTTTCGGAACCGATTTTGATCAAACAAAGTTAATTTTGCCTTTGAAACCACGTGCTATTTGAAACATTACACTTCGTTATTTATTATCTCACAAATTGATCATGTCTTGAGGCCTCTAACCCTCTAAATTAAAACTGTACTAACCCTTTAACATGTATTTCTTTGGGCATTTTGGGGTAGTAACTCCAAAAAAGGGGAGGAGAGAGGCCAATCCTTCCCCTAGCCTCCTGTATAGCTACAAAGCTAAACCATAACATAATGGTTATGTGGTAAAATTTTAAATCATTGTTAATGGTGTAAAAGTCCTTACTTCTTTATTTGGACAGGGCTGTTTTGAATATTTATGTTGCCTCATCAATGGAATGTGTTTGCTTACTGCTCGTGTTTTCATATCCGAGCACAGCTTTTGCCGTAAAAACATGAATTTAATTCAAACCCCTTCGATGAGTCAATATTGACTCTGAATCACGAGCGATCTCGCGTAACGACTTTGAACTAAAAAACGTGAAAGAATGTCTATAAACTGTGAATATTTAGTATGTACCTCCATAAAGTAATGACGCATAGGTAGGCACATAATTAAAGTGGTCTATTAACTTTAAATGCTTGTTTTCCCTAAAAGTGATATTGGAGACTATACCAATATCATTTGAAGATTCTTGAGAATGATATGTGAGATTTTCATAGAAAATGAATAAGGTTTACCTAGTGAAAAAGGAGTAAATCGATGTCTGATTTCATGCCGATCGTTCGCGTAAGGTAGGACTATATCCGAATATGGAGGATTTAGTCTCCGAATTCGGATACTCTTGACTACGGTCGAAAGCGTCTACATACGGTTCAAAATTAAATCTTAAATATCCCCATGATTAGGGAGACATTCGAAAACTCAAAACACATTCTAAGTTTCTGTTCACAAAAGCCAAACAACAAGGTACAAGAGAAGTATGAAAGTTCCAAGTGATTTTGGTTGAATGTTTTACAAAGTTGGATCACTTTAAAATTCGGTATCTTTTGTGTGCCGTATGCGTGCCAAAGTAATAATTGGCAAGCTTCCACTTGCTCTAGCTCGTTATAACAATATTCACATGAATGGCTAACTCCACTGTTCATCTACAGTGTATTGAAGACTTTCATGAATTTGTAAAAAATGGAGTTAAGCTTAGTAAGTCTTATATAAGTGTCTTTTTAGAATTATTCGAGCAATGAATGGGGTTTCGTGGGAACGTCCCCCAGTAAGTTCAAGGGTCTTTGTGGCTCGATGGTTCAGCACCAGTCTAGCAATCTGGAGGTCTCGGGTTCGATTGCTGGCGAAGCCTACTAGTTTTCTTTGCTCACGTTTAATCATTTTTAATCAGAGGTGTATATATACACTACATTCCACACTCATAATAGTGTGTACATTAAGGGTTCTAAAAAACCATTATCCAAATCCACACAACTTAATCATAAATCTAGTGGTTCTCTCATACCATGTTGTATCCGTATAACCAATATAACCATGGAACATTTTGTTGTGTTTTTTCCCCTTTCGTTAAAAAGATATTTACGATTGAAGACTGAGTTCGGATTTTTAACTAACCACTAGATACGTCACAACTGTGTACAAATTCAGTGCAATGAGTTAGGGAATATCACTTTGCCATTTTGGCTCATTACTCTGCCATTTAACGTGACATTTTGGACAATACTCAGAGAACATAATCAACACTTCAATCGTAGATATATCTTTTCAACGAAAGGGACATTCGAAACATAAATGAAATATGTCTCTTGCTTCTATTGCCAATACGAATACAAGAAGGTGTGAGGGAACCGCTAGAATTCCAATTGGAATTTGGTGATTTGGACAATGTCACTGGGTCCCATAAACAAACTGGATCCCTTTAACATTGTCCAAATCCTCAAAATTCAATCGGAATTTTAGCGGTTCCCTCATACCTTGTTGTATTCGTATTAACAATACAAGCATGGGACAGGTTTCTGTATTTGAAATTTCCCTTTCGTTAAAAATGTTAAATTATCCACTGGATCGTCAAAATCGTGTACAAAGTGAGTGCAATGAGTTAGTGAATATCACTTTGCATTTTTGCTCATTACTCGGCCATAAAACGTCCATTTAACTTGAAACTTTCACACACTACCCAGTGGACATATCAGATTACAACAATATACATTGAATCAACCATTGGTCACTTCTTGCACATGTCAACAAAGTTACGTGATCCCTTTAAGGTGTTCTATAGTAACATTATCCTAATCCACACAACTTAATAAGAAATCTAGTGGTTCTCTCATTCCATGTTGTATCTGTATTACCAATAGAAGCATGGAACATTTATGTCTCTTTGGGGGGTTCCCTTTCGTTAAAAAGATATTTACGATTGAAGAGTTCTGATTTCTAACTATCAACTGGATAGTCATAACTGTGTACAAAGTCAGTGTGATGAGTTAGGGAATATCACTTTACAATGTTTGCTCATTACTCGGCCATTTGACATTTTCACACAATACTCAGAAAACATATTAACATTTCAATCGTAGATATCTTTTTAACGAAAGGGAAATTCGAGAAGAAAAAAAAACGAAACCTGTCCCTTGCTTCTATTGTCAATACGAATACAAGAAGGTATGAGGGAACTGCTAGAATTCCAATTGGATTTTGAGGATTTGGACAATGTCACTAGGGGGGTGTTGCATAAGGCTCGACGTTGCATTTGATATCAAACGCAAGTCTTTATGCAACATTGTGTTTTAACGCAAAGTTGCGTTTGATTTTTGTGACTTGCGTCAAAAATCAAACAAAACTTTGCGTTTTAAGTTTTATGCAACGCCCCCTAACCCTTAAAACGTGATGCGTGTTGTTGTTATTTGCTGTAGTCCCCACGGGCATTGTCTCATTAGCTATTCGTTCGTCTTTGAATTCCCGGCAAAAGGTGTTGTCAAATCAAGGATTTATTAGTAAGCTTATTCAAATCTTCTTTGTCCGATCAATGTCATCCGTCATCATAACAAATTCGTCATCTGGATTATGCCATGGTGTTGCCTTGTCAAAGAGGTGCCTTTTTATGCGTATTATGTTTTGAAATATAATAATGGCTCCGTGCCCAACAAAATAGTTATGTACACATACACAAGTAATCGACAGCAGCAGTTTTACTCAAACTTGTTTTGAACAAGTGATATTCAGAGGGGTTTCACACGTCTGCCAAGTCGTGATTGCAGTCACGATTGTAATCATGTTTACAATCACGGTGATTATGTTGCCTTGCTTTCACACGACGAAAACGACTTCATGCAGACTGTGATTACAATCACGATTCTGGAGACGTACCTGTCAATCATACAAGGAGAGCACTACACTCGAAGCGAAGAGCGCCCTGTTTATCGGCGAAGGTGCATGTAAGGTCACGTAATCCCTGCCTCCCAAATCGTGTTTTGGAGGTCAAACCGTTCACGCTAGAGATTCGCACTGTGATTTGAGTGAATCTTGATTAGAAAACACCTCCAACCATGATTGGAGTTTCGCGATTCGTGATTCTAGTTTGCTTTCACACGATAACAAAAAACCGTGATTTGAGTGAAAAATGATTCCAATCGTGATTGCAATCACGACGTGGCAGACGTGTGAAACCCCTCTTAGCCTTTAATGAATAATTGTCATCGGATTTGTATTATAAGTATTATTTCCTTGTATTTTTCACACATCACTTAATGGGCATATCAATCACAGGAATTTCATCAACCCTTAATATAGACTTTTATAGTGCATACTATATGCCAACAAAGTTACAAGGTCCCTTAAACGCAAACTGAAATCAGTTCATGGTTTATTTTGAAGATAATTGCGAATCGTGGTTTTCATCACAGATCAAACATAATTTTGACACTTTTATGATATAAATTCCATGGAGATGCGTCATGTTGTTTATATTGCACTGCGAACGTGACATTTGTGGTGTTTAATTAAAGTACTTCTTTTTCCTCTTTCCCTTCCCTGTTTTGAAGGAATTTAGTAACTTTTGCCGGTATTCTATTAAGTTTATCAATTAAGCTAGACTAAAAAGACATAACTTATCGGTAATCAGTTAAAGGGATCTAGTAACTCTGTTGACATGTGCAAAAAGTAAAGAATGGTTGATACGATGTGTATTGTTGTGATCTGATACCGTAGAACACCATCGTCAAGCACCCCCAAGCACCTATACGCATCTTGCTTTTAAAGACGTTCCCATGAGATTCACCTCCATTATTATCCTCATGAATATTCCTCACCATTATTTGCATTTTTGATTAAAGTTTCCCGTTTGGACAGAGAGCGGGCGCTCTTTAAAAGCAAGATGCATATTGGTGCTTGGGGGTGCTTGACGATGGTGTTCTACGGTATGTCCACTGTGTAAAGTGTGAAAATGTTGCGTTTATAAACGGATGTTATAGGGCCGGGTAATGAGCAATAACGGAAAGTGATATTCAGTAAATTATTGCACTAACTTTGTACACAGTTACGACTATCCAGCGGATAATTTAATATCTGAACACCTCGATCGTACATATCTCTTAAATAAAAAGGGAAATTAAAAACAAAAACAAAAACATGGTCCATGCTCATCCTGGTAATACAAATACAACAAGGTATGAGAGACCCGCTTAAAGGGATTTAGTAACATTGTCCAAATCCTCAAAACTTACTTGGATCTCTAGTGGTTCTCTAATACCTTGTCAATTTGATATTAACAATAAAGGCATCGGACAGGTTTCGTTTTTTCAAACTTCCATTTTGTTCAAAAGATATTACGATTGAAGTGTTCAGATTTTAAATGGTCTACGAGATAATTTAAGCAGTGTACAAAGTAAGTGCAATGAGTAATTATTGAATATCACTTTACATTTTTGCTAATTTCCCGGCCAAAAAACATCCAATTAACGTGAAATTGTCCCGCATTACTTTGGGACATATCAGATCATACAAATACACATTGTATGAATCACTCATCACTTTTTGCCCTTGTCAACAAAGTGTCAAGATCCCTTTAAGTTGAAGTAAGTGTTGTAGATTTTGGTCAATGTTCCCTTGTTTGGATTCTTGTAACATTGTCTTAATCGAACAAACTCTCTTGCATCTGTAGTGGTTCTTTCATGAATTATTGTTTTCCTCTAACTAATGTGAGTTTGAAAGCAGTGTTGGATTATTGAATGTTCTCTTTGTTATTGATACTGTTAAAGGGGAAGGAACTCCTAGCCTTTTGACTTACTGGATGTGATGAGAGCTGCATAACTCTTGTCATTTCTAGTCGCTTATGTCTTCATGAATATTCCCAATAATAAAAATAATCAATATTTTATGGCCCACTGTCGTCTGTTTTCAATGCCAACAGGAGGCGGCCATTTCTTCAACTTCTCGCGGTGAAATGACGTGGCAGGCGGATAACACAGTAGCATTATCGTAACCCGCCATAAAATATTGATTATTTTTGTAATCGGGAATATTCATGAGGAAATAAGTGACTAGCAATGATAGTATAGTTATGCTCTCATCACATCCAGTAAGTCAAAAGGATAAGGGTTAATTCCCCTTTAAGGATGTAATAATTAAAAACAAAAATCACTGGGATCATTTCAACAGTGTACAACCGTATTGGCAATGAGTTAGCAAAACAGCCTATTGAATGTTTGCTCATTACTCGGTCGGTTGACTTGTATTCAACCTGGAATGTTCACACCTTACTCAGTGGACATATGAAGAGCTTTCAACCAAAAGGCGCTAAATCCACTTTTTCAACTTCCGATGAAAACAGGTTTTTTTTGTCCCACTTTGTACACGTGCCTATGGGAATATAAAATTGAACTTTCTATATTTTGATTTTGAGTGAGTTATTTGTCGTAAAATGTGGATTCCTAGATAGCTACGTAGATTATACATGTAGATATATCGGTAACTCAATTTGTTTATGGAAAGTGGATTTAGCGCCTTTTGGAAGTGAGCTCTTTCAGATCGCATAAATACAAATGTGACCGGCTATATCAAAACCCGGCACTTGTCAGTGAAAATCAAAATGTAGATTGTTATACCATTACAAAGGCCTCATCACAAGCTTTCATTTGATGCTTTGTTCTAACTAATTGGTCAATAATTGGCGAAGATATGGTTGTTTCAATTTTACAATTATAGGTCTTTTAAAAACATTGTGCGAACTTAAAATGCCCATTCCTTCGAAACATGAATTACCTACAAGTGCCGGGTTTTGCCATATCCGGTCACAAATGTTATCAAACCATCGTCACTTTTGGTAATGTGAACATACTTTCTTGATCTCTTTAATGTTGATTTGATTGGAGGTCTAATATGAGATTCTTAATTGAAGGTAATCCGCGAAGCTAATTGGAGATTAAGTCAGATAATGCATAGGCAGTGGGTTGAAACGACTTATGCGTGAGTTATTTCTGATGTAAATCCCATTAAAGGGGTAGTTCAGTTTGTGTCGAACCGAATTTTAGTAATACAATATTGTAAGTTATCATTAAAAAGTAACAGTTATATTTCTGTGATGCTTTAACTGGAAGGAAAACTACACGGTTTAGTTACAGGGCTGTGTTCATTCAAACTGCAACCGTTAACAAAAGATGGCGCCCTCCATGCGCCTCAAGTTTACACAAAATATGAACAAAGTGTGATTTTGATGTCTGAAGATCACAATAAAAATTAAAACTGTTCTGGTATATTTTTAGAATTGTATGGAATTTTTCAATATTTTTTTCTCTCAAAATGGTTGAAAAAAAGTTGGTCCCCATTCCAATCGAATATGGATATTTAACCTATTTCTGAACCGATTTTGATCAAATAAAGTTGATTCTGTCTTAATAGCTGTAAGCTTTTCCAAATGTTACACTTAGTTTTTCAGTACCTCACACATTTTGTTTTGTTCGAAGTGCTCTGTAATTCAAAACTGAACGATCCCTTTAATTCGTAATACTGCATCAACAAATGCATTCCCGTAGGCCTCGGGGGAGTCTTTACCATGTTTACATGTTGTACACAACAAAAATGCTGTGTTTTGGAGATTAAAATACATTCTGTTTTTGGTCGCTCCATATTAATTGTTCATACAATTTGTTTTTTACATATTTTTGATGCAACAAAGATAGCAATGGGATAGTGAATATCTCTTTGCAATTTCTTTGTATTACTCGGCCATATGACATCCATTTCACGTGAAATGTGTTCATATTACTCAGTGGACATTTCAGCTCCCAACAATACAAAGTGTATCAACCATTCGTCACTTTGTGCACATGTCAAAAAGTTACTAGATTACTTTAAAGCTAAATAACATCAATGGTAAAGTAATGAAAATCATCATTATTGGCCCAACTGATTGGTCAACATTGTTGAAATGGCATACTACGGATTTATTTGGTAAAAACTCATAAAATATTAGTAAAAAATCTCAGACACATAAGCACAAGCAACAATTACACGGTGGTGCCATAGTCGCAGTACCGTACAAGACGGGACGCTACCAATTAGGGCATGTAGTAAGCGAACCAAACACGGTGGCCGGTAACCAGCGCCTCTACAACTGGTGTTCACAACTCACGTCCACAACTCATCGTACTATGCGTTTAGTAATTTATTTGTATTATTGTATTATTCTGCTCTTATTTGTACAGATATAACAACGTGAGAATAAACAAAACAACATGGGGCAGAAACAGTCCAAGTCGTACAAGTCGGGACGCTACCAAACAAGGGACGACCAAACACAATGGCCGGTAACCAACGCCTCTACAAGAGATGTTCAAAACTATTTGCATGTGGCGTGTTGTAATGTTTTGTGTAATTAACACATGGCATGTTGTGATGTTATTTTGTATGCGCCTTCTTTATTTATTTTTACTTTTTACTCTTACTTTACAGATACAATAGGGTGATATACACAAAAGCAAAATGGGGCAGAAACAGTCCAAGCGGTACAAGTCGGGACACTACCGGTTAGGGGACGAACCAAACACAGTGGCCGGTAACCAGCGTCTATACAACTGGTGTTCACAACTCATTGTTCAATGCTTTTTGTAATATGTTCTTATTCTGTTCTTATATTACAGCTACAAGAGGGTGAGATAAACAAAACAAAACATGGGGCAGAAACAGTCCAAGCGGTACAAGTCGGGACGCTACCAGTTAGGGGACGAACCTAACACAGTGGCCGGTAACCAGCGACTTTACACCCGCCGTCAACAACAGCAGAGGTCAGTCTTTTCACTATTTTCTCTCATGATAATGTCATTATTCACCTAAAGTGAAAACAAAAATAGTATTTAAATGTGTAAATATTGTAATGTTTTTGACAAAAATTTATGTTATTGTCCTAATTTATTTAACACTGCTTTATTCAAGTTTTCTGGTTGCATTTGTAATAATCACGGTAAATCCGAGAACGTTTTGCATTATTGCAGACCTATACACATAATCATGTCATTATCGAAACAGATTGTGATTTTACATATGCATAGCCAATGGATTTATCATATTTAATTTGGTGATCAGCTTGTTAAATCGCCAATAAATTAGATAATTAACTTACGCATCAATTCTTGTATCCATTTTAATGTATTCAGAATTTCATTATTCATATTCCAGCACTTGCCCTGCTATAATCAGTGAAAGTGATAGTTCAGATTTTGTCAAACGGATTTTAGTAACAAGAACTTAAAAAGTGATAATTATAAACTAAAAACAGGGCGCCCTACAATTGAACATATTAAACATGTCTAGAGACCTGGGGAGAGATTATTCTACCATTTTATAGGGATAGTTCAGTTTTGGTTTAAAGGGAGCTTTGAGAAATACAAAAAGCTAGGTGCACAATATTGCTTTAACCCATATCATTCTAAAGACAGAATCAACTTCATTTGATCAAAATTGGTCCAGAAACAGATGAAATATCTATAAAAATATTAAAATGACTATATTATATATTCATACAATATTGTTGTTGTATTTTTTGTGATTGTCCAAAGGCCCCAACACCAACAACTGACGCACCACAGCCAACAGATACACCACCAGCAGCAGCTAGCGCAGAGAGGCGGACCCGTACATGATGGGGCTCCAAATCTCCCTCCGACGGGATTCCGACGCGTACCGAGCGAGGAATACCTGAGCGGAAGAGCGCGCGGTAGCCATGGCAACAGCGACGATCAGAGGCAGTCGACGCGTCCCGTATCGTGGCACGAGTACACGCGCGGGGCCAACCCGCTTACAACGGTTATCCATGACGTAAAACAGAAGTCAACGGGGGTGTACAGGTTAGCCAAATCTAACGGATTGAAGTTGGCTGAGTCAAATAATGCCAATTTAGGAATGATCATTCACCTTTAAGGAGTTCGAGGTCGCGTTGCAGAAATAGATACAATCGATTGTAATTTACAACTAATTGCAAGTCAGAAAATTGGCGCGTTTCAACCAATCACATTATCTGGCTTGCAATTAATTGTAACTTGCAAACGATTGTATATATTTCTGCAACGGGGCCTGGATTATGATGAACCAAAAGATTTTCGCAAATATAGTTGTACAGTCAACTGGTCAATAAAATATTATCCGCGAGTACAGGATGATAAGTTCATATACTTACAGCTCATTGAGCCAAACACAATGTGCCAATTTACGGATTCTCAAATCTTACTAAGGATTCCTAATAATGATTAACCCATTGACTACGGGAACCGGGTGGGTTGTGTACAAAGTCTATGGAGATTTCAGAATCTTGTACTGAACGGGGCAAGGGGTTATCGCATTTGAAACTGAGGGACAAAAGTAATGGTCCATTTAATAAACAATCCTCTTGTACAGGTTAGATCAATCCAAAGACCTAAAAAGCTAATTGAGCCCAACCCTAACCCTAATCCTAACCCTAGCATAGTTTTGAAGAAAACAAATAAAGAAGAATAGACAAAACAAATCCAAATTAAAGAGAATTTAAATTGGCAACACTAGTCAAGTTTGACTGATTGCCTTACAATAATAACAACAACAACAACAACATGATACTTATGCAGATGTAAGGATTATCATATTTCATTAAAGAATCCTAAAAATGATTTACCTATAGGATTCTTGCCATAAAACTTGAAGGATAAAATGCTCCATGGAAAAAATAATCCTCGTTTATATGTATGTAGGCCTTAACATCAGAGGTGCCCATACGTTGGATCAGATTGGTTCTCATTCACTTAGTTTGGTTTTGATCTTATTTGAAAATTAAAATTGAACGTTGTCCGTTTGGAAATTTGAGTTATTTTGAGCCCATTTTAAGAATTGCAAGGTCAAACAATACGTGATTGTATACTATTTTGATTCACATTTATTGTCTATACAGGCTAGGTTCAGGCCCCCAGTCACCACGTGACCAAGTTACCTACTACGGGACCAACGAAGATGCCAGCATCACCACCATGGGCTACCACTCAATGGATTTGGCGGCAAAGCTCCCTTCTCGTAAGTAAAATAGCATGTTTTTATGATAATATTGCAATGATTGCTGTAATAATGATAATTATAACAATTTGAACAATTACATAACGCGACCACTACCTCTACTTCGCATACATTCTTAGTATTATTACCCATAGTCATCAGGTACATTTCAAAACCCGCACAATGATATTGTAATACGGAGTAACAATATGCCTTATTGATATAAACGACGGACCAACCTCGTAAGTTTGACAGAATATCAAATTTCATATTATCATGTTGCCATTGTTAGTATTTATAAGAGAAAAAAATATCATAGATTAAGAGGACCTTAATCTCATCTTGTATAAGTTTGACAGAATATATTACCTGAGCATGTTGTATTGCTTTGTAATGTGTAAATATGGTATAAAGTGATTAACACATCGTGGTTGTATAGTTTGTTATAAATAGTTGCGTAACATTAACCACATCTATCCGAGTTCTATAATTACTTATTCGGATTCCATCAACAAGTTCGGACATTGTACTTAACAAACTTGGTGGCCTGTCTGGGAATACAATCCGTCACCTCTGGATCACCTCGTCTGCCTTGCTTTCATTTATGTATGATGTCAGCCATGGGGAGAATTTACTTTGTATGCAGTATATATGTTTAAATATACTGTGTTTTTTTCACATCAATATTTTCCCATGCAAGTCACCCCCATCCTCCTTTTTTTTCAATTTATATCCCCTCCCATGATCTTTTCTTTCTTGGTCTCTTCCTGCCCCTATTTTGTCACGGGCGTGTAGGCCTATAATGCCATAACTACTCAATGTTCATGATTTGATTTGTGAATCAGAAGGCGGCGATGCATCGTTCGCCCCACAGCCGACCCGCGTAGAGGGCTCCGAAGTCAGCGATCGCGAGATCGAGCTCCTTGTCGGCGAACTCCGCGGCACGGACTGGCTGCGACTCGGCAGCCAGTTGGGAGTCTCAAAGGGACGCATGGCCGCCCTCTACGACCACAACGACGGGGACCTGGTCCAGTCGGCTCGCGAGGTCCTGCTTCTCTGGAAGAACAACAGCTCGAATGTCGCCAACCCGAGAGCTCAGTTGGCGCTTTCTCTGTCGACCGTTGGCAGGGAAGATTTGTACGGCAAAATAAAACGTAGGTTATCTTGATGTGTTCTTTCTCGCACTTTCATTTACATGGTAACTTTACCGAGATTTGGTTTATAAGTGCGTAGTCACAGCACTCACAGAATTATATCTATTGACTTGCTCCCGAATGCACATCTCAAACCAAACAAGATTAGTGTGGACGAACAAGAGCTCGAAAGTTACCCAACCGAGAGCGAAGAAGTCGCGTGGTCTGTCAACGATGGGGAGGGAAGATCTGAACGGCCCCTTCCATAAAACACAGTTTCATATCTTGGTTGCATGGTAGTTGCAATGGTAAATTTAGCGAGATTTGATTCACATTCCATCACTTATACGCATATTTTGCAGAACAGGGGGGTTTTCACTAAACGCTAAAAATCGATCCTAACATCGATTGTAATGTTTAGTCAAACACCCTACATATATTGAATGCCATGGTCATATCTGTTCATACCACTCGTAGAATTAGATATACTGACTTGCTCCTGATATATGATAAATAAGTGTGGAATGAATTGTGCAGGCTCGTTACTTCCTACCAAGCTGACCTTATGTACATGGATGAGGGACTAAAGCTATTTACTAACGAACTTGGTAAAATGGATTGTTTCAGTTTGATTTGACACGCAATCAAATAACAAACGAACTTTAAAATGTTTGCGTAAACACCAAACACGTTCATATAATGTTTCGATATGTTAGGAGTCAATCACCTTTTCTATATTCTCCACATATTATTTTGTCTACTAAACGTTTACTGTGTATTTTTATTTTATCTTTATTTTACCAAATACACAGGGAGAGAGTATGTACATACGAAGAAACCTCAGAATGAGCGAACTGCCAAGGGCCGAAGTCACTTTGGGCGACATGAGCGTATCAGCTACCCTGGGAGTGATACAAGCGGTAGTATGGATAGATACACGAAGGTGTCTGGGGACACGGACCGTCGTTTGGAAAGAACAGAATCGGGCGTGGACACATTCGCCTCACTAAGTGACAGGTAAAATGAAGATACCTTGATTGTCCCATATATGTGTCGTCTAAATCTGCAATAATACTTTAATCGCAAAGACTCTGTATACTGTATACTGTATACAGGATATATGCGCGCACGCACGGCGTCGCGGAGTGGCGCTTTGCCGACCAGTGACTACATTTCCAGCTTTTGTGCCGATCTTACGGAAGATGAACTAACATTGACCCCTTTGATAATCTAAGATTGAAAAGCTTTTTTTTTTCATTAAGGATTATTATACATTGCGTTATTTTGCGGAACTTACATAGTGACTTTCATAAGTATGTGTTTATATCAACAATAATAATCATATACATATTTAAACATGTACTTTAAACTGAAATACCAAATATTCTTTTCTCAGTGTTCACTTTTATCAATAGGGGCGGAAAATCCTAGAGAATAAATGTTTTGCTTTCACCCTCTCAATCAAAGCCTTGAATCCAACGATGAGGGGGTAGCGAGAACGATGAAAGCTAGGGGACGAAGACGAATGTTCAGATACTGAGCCAAACTCCAGTGGAGAAAAGGGATATACTTCCGACTATCCACCATCCCTGAATGATAAAATCGTCGAATCGGAAGCAATTATATTTCACGTAGCTTGTCTTTTTTATTCAGAGAATCAAATCTTGGGATGTAGAGAGAAGCGATGGGGTTACAAAATGATATTTAGAATCTCAGCCGAATGCATTGATGGAAGGCATCATTTTTGTTATCAGAAAAGCCTTCGCTGTTAATGCTTTGCTTTCTTCTTCTCAATCACAGACTGGAGAACGAATGCGACGATGAGGACGGGAGCGAGGCCGAGGACGAAGATAGTTCCGATTCACCACTAGGTGTTAATGGTCAAATCGTCATCAAGACTCATACAAATCATATATCGATCCCGATTAATCTAATCGCAATAGACATACATTTTTAGAGAATCAAATGCAAAGTTATGACAAAATTTGGAACTGTTTTCATTCACAGAATCGGACGCGACTCGTGCGAGGAAGAGCAAAGCGAGAGGCTTAATGGGACGGTTCAGATACCACGGCGAACTCCATTTGCGTACAAATAAATGGCTAGACTATTGAATCTTTACTCTCTTCCTCTTCTTCTTCTCGTTTACAGCCTCGAGAACGAATCCGACAATGAGGGCGGCAGCGAAGACGAAGACGAAGACAGTTCTGATTCTCCACCAGGTTTGAATGTTCCAATCGTCATCAAGACCCCACCTAGCCCTTACAACTACCAGCCGGAACAGCTTCACCCAGAACAGACAGCTGAAGATGTTCGCGTGAACGGTGAGGGTTCCGTTTGTTTGTTTTGCTTGATTGATTGATTGATTGATTGATTGATTGATTGATTGATTGATTGATTGATTGAAAGATTCATTGAATGAATATTTATTTATTGATTCATTTATTTTCCACTTTTTCAACAAATTATGAAGCATACATTAAACAATGTCTCCTCAACAAACTAGCTGATAATCATGATAATGAGAAATCGTGTCATATTGTGTGGTCCTTTGTTGTTGTTTTGGGTGGAGTTCCATTGGACTGATGGCCCACTTATTTGTGGTTTGGTAGTCCTACACTTCAGAAAGAAGATAAACAGTTATATGAATTAGGAGAAAGAGCATCAATTTCTTTATTTTGTTAGCCCTACTTTGTAACTCTACCAGTCCTGCTTTCATTATTGTGTAATATTTGTATTATTGCATAGATCTTTATCATCTATGAAACTCCTTAAATTGGGAACACATTGTCATATTTTCAAAATATAGTTTGTGCTCAAATTGGCAACTTTGCGGCAAAGTTATTAATGATTAATTTTGCCTTGAAATAGCTCTCGTCCTTGATGGGTTTACAAACAATTATATTGGGTCTACTATCTACGAATAAAACAGAACTATTTGGACTATCATTATTTGTATCATGTTGTCTATCATTGTTGTTTCATATTTTTCTTCTATACGCAAAAATCCCCAATCCGTGCATTATAACGAATACAAAAAAGAACGACTTATTTTGTGTGTAGGGAGGACCATTATTTTAATTATTGTTTCCCGTGCATTTCGTATGTATTTTTTCTGTAGATAATGTTGTGGCCGTAAACCATTCTTTTCCAGTAGACCACACTGATGATATCCTGGATTCCGAAGATGACCAATCGGAAGAGGAAATAGCCTGGCCGGAACCTCCCGAGAGCATTGCCCGTGCCGTGCTTGTAACATCACCAAATGGACACAAAGGAGTGGTCATCCAAAGGTCGCACTTCCACCAGGACGTCAACGGTTCATCTAGTGGCGACCATTTCCCAAAACCACCTAAAGAGATGCTCTCGCAGGACGTTCCATCACAAGGTCATGGATCACAAGGTCACCCATCACATGAACCACCAAACGAGATAAGCGACGGTGAGCTACACCTTCTAGCCAGCGGGATCCGCTCGGATGCTGAATGGCGCAAGCTTGGGCAGCGCCTGGGAGTCACCGATGCTCAGATGAAGGACATCGCCGGTGGTAACGACAATGACATCACTTTGTGCGCGTCCGCGGTCTTGCAGACGTGGAAGGAGCGCCATGTGAAGGTGGACGGGCAACGGCGTATGCTCGGGAGTATCCTGTCTGATATTGGGCGTGACGATCTGTACACAGCCATTCTGTCAAGTGAGTGTGAATTTAGCTGGCGCAGATCTGTAAGCGGTTTCCCCTTTTTCAGGAGGAGGGGGTGATTTTTGTTAATAAAAACACAAACAATGAGGCTGGCCTCCATAATTTGTGTCCCCCAAATCAATCGCCACTGATGACTGTTTTAGGTAAACACATTACAGTAAGTATTACTAAGGAGGTATGATAATTAGTATAACTACGAAACAAACATTTTAATATGAACACGAGAACATCGCACGTCCGAAGAACGTAGTGCAATTGATTGAAAATACAAATGTTACGTATAATGTGCTAATAATTTCTTGCAAACTATGTCCAAAAAAATCGTTGAAATGTATTTTCAATTTCTTTATCATTTCTTTACAGACAAGCTCAATGCCAGGGTTCAGTCCATCGAAGTTAGCCTCGAACGATGGCGGAGTCAACTGCAAGACATCTACACCCATCCAGGATTTCTGCCGACCGATGCTTCCAATCTGATAGATCTTGATTTAGTACATCAGGGTGAACACAACAACGCTACCAAACATATGAACAGGCACGGGCTTCTCAATCTATTCAAGAAGAAACCAGCTGTAGTTGTTCTACATGGAGATGCAGGATGTGGAAAGACGACGATTCTGAGGCAGCTAGCGCGGGACTGGGCAGAGGGACAGCGCGATTCTGAGATCTCAACCGTGCCGATTGTGTTCAACTTGACTCTTAATGAACTTGCACGATGCGGCAGCGTAGGGCAAGCCGTGGTGCAATATCTACTGAACAACGACGCGGAGACTACTCCTGGGATGGTTGATGACTTCTTAAAGTTGTACCCCGATAAAGTGGTGCTACTTCTGGACGGACACAGCATCTCGGATCCGAGGGGAAGTGACATGCGCCTGCTCAATCGGATACAGGGACAAACAAGGTGTCGCACAATCGTCGCAAGCCGAACGCGTCTTTCTGAGGACATCGCAGAAGAGGTGCGCTGGTCTTTTGTCGAGGTTCAAGATATATCTTCCGAACAAAGAAGATCATTCGTCCATACCTACTTCGAGATTGACCCTGACAAGAGAAAGAGTTTCTTGGACTTCATTCACGGTGATGAAATAATATCGGGAATCTGTCTCCGCGTGATGTATCTGAGCATCGTCTGCCGGCTCTGGGATGAACACGCGGAGCTTCATGGTTTGAACACCCAATCCGATATCCTGGTCGCATCCATCTGCCGTCTCTTTAAAGCAGATGATACCGTACAAGTTAGTCACCACCAAGACCTATCTGGGCTAGTTCACAAAGTTATGTGCGATCTCGGTAAAGTTGCATTAGATGGAATCATGCGTACGTCTCAAGAAACGTGCTTCCTCACATCTGATTTCAGGGAATGCGAAGAAAGTGCGGAGGTAGCAACGAGGGTAGGTCTCTTGGTTGGGTCCCCACTCCATGGACAAGGGTTGATCGGACAAGATTTTTCGGATGATAACGCAAGCAGGTTGTGGTCCTTCTGCCATCCTCTTATTCACGAGAAATGTGCGGCAATAGGACTCGCGAATCTATTTACGTCGGCTCCGGCGACGTTTGAAGAAGTCATTGCCAAAATACAATCCGTCGCCCAAGCAGAATTGCTGCAACACGTGCTGATGTTCGCATGCAGCCAAAGTGCAGAAGTGGCCAGAAGAATACTGAAGCTTCTCGGCGACCTCACCTGGCGGGAAACGGATCCAAGCGCTGCCCTGTATTGCCAGGAGCTTGTCCTCAAGTGCAATTTTGAGTGTCACTGCGGAGACGCCCTTAACCGTGACCTTCAGTACAACCTGAGATCTCTCCAGGTGGCTGCTTTCACCGGGAGTTTCCTTGCGGACGTAATACTCCGTTACTTCATTAAGGAATCAATCAAAGATGCAACGCCTCCATTCCAGCTTGAGCGCGTCATTTTCAAGATAGAGTCGAAATCTGACATTAACTACGCAAGAGCATGTCTTCTGAATGAATACTTCATCACCGTTCCGGAAATGATCTTCGAAATGCCAAAGACTTTCAGTCCATCCCGAGAAGCGTCGAAAGAATTGGCCAGTGATGTCTTATCCGAGAATCTCCAATGTCTGAAAGTTCTTGCCGTCCTCTCTTCGAGGGACTTCATTTCCAACCTGCACCATTCGGAAACACTTGAAGAACTGGTTGGATTTGACATCGATCCGAAGTACATCGACATTCCGAACTGGTGTCGGAAATATCCGAACCTGACATCACTCAACCTGACGTGCACCATGTACCATAATCCGACTCAGGTGAAGGACTACAGAAAGAGTCTTTCAGACATGAAGCAAGTCCTCAGTGGCCTTTCAAAGCTGAAGTCCCTTACCATCAGCAACTTCTACGCTTCTGAGACGATGGTTCAAGTCCTTACGGAAGTAATCCAGGCACTTCCGGAACTGTCCGAACTTCAGTTCGGGCCTTCGGGTCAGGATCTCAAGCACTATTCGGATGAACTCGAGGCTGTATGTGGCGCTGTCAGTGAAGGTACGACACCCGTTAATGATAGTCAGCTTACCAAACGTTTTGTGTGGTTCTCCAGACAAACAAACTTAAACCAGTATTTTGGTTGTATATGTCTTCCTAAAATATGTCATTCATTAGTAAACATATACAAACAAGCTGTAAGCATAATTGAGAATGCAATGATAGTAGGAAAGATTATTCTTCTGTTAGTATTATGTATTTGTCTGTAAGGCCTACAGTGGAAGTGCAGATAATGATTCAAGTCATGACATGTGTCGCTCTACTAGGGTTCGTTATGTATACTTTTATTGCATGCGACGTAAGGGTCTCACTGTATTTGTGTACGTAGCAATATATAAGATGGGGAAGTATCCATAATATTCAAGCGCCAGGATGTCACACTGTGGCAGACATGGCTAAAATAACTGATCATTCTTTTCCGAGACGAGCACACCACAAGACAGAGCACAGTCGTACTTTACAATAGCTTAAAACATATTTGCTATCCTGGCATGGGCAGGACTCAGAAGAGAATTACTTTAGTTTTACCGCAAGCAACTTTGTAAATGTACTGACAGCGGCATCAAGCGGTCAAACTCAGTACAGCTTATGAGGAAGGACATCGAAGATGTTCAAAACGTCAAATAGTAACTTGATATAAGCTGATGTCGATGTAAGTTGTGTGAAAATCATATCAATTTTGTCTTGTGTTCTTTTAACTCATCGTTGTACAGGAACGATGCAGGGGTTTGTGAAGGTCGCCATGAAATCCAAGGCACTCAAGAGAGTCACTATCTCCTGCTATGGGAACTTCGAGAAGCTGTACCAGCTGATGAGAGCCGATTCCAGGGCAAAGGGGAGGAGACCTAGTGGGCTGTGAGTATATGAATCAGTGGCGTACACGCCACGAGTGGGTGGGGGAGTACGCCGGGGGTTGGCATTCCCCGAATAATGCAATACAACAATAAAGAAACATAAGTGGTGGGGGGGGGGGGGGGGGGGGGGGGTCGTGCCATGTGAACTTAGAGAAGCTGTACCTACTGATGAGAGTCGATTCCAGGGCAAATGGGAGGCGACCTAGTGGACTGTGAGTATAATAAACAACTCTTTCTTCCTGAACAGGGTGTCCCAAATAAAATGGCAACAACATGACTGGTTTCATTAGAATGCTTGTTCCATGGTTAAAAGAGTCAGCATCCATTCCTAATTAGTTGTTTTGTTTCCCTGATATGGGAGCTTTCCCGTTCCCCTTTGATTAGGCCACCCTGTATCGTATTCCCAGAAGAGGGTTATATTTTACACAATTAACTGGCTCCTCCAGAATAAAGTTTCAAACGATGTTCTACCTTTAGAAGTTGTAAGTACTTTTCTGACATTTTTAATAAGAAGGTGAAATTGCACATTGTCAATGGACAGCCATACATTACGAACAAATTTGTTTTAAATCTTTTTGCATCGTGCTCCCGCTTTCGTTGTGCGAACTACATGACTGATCTGGAAATGAGCAAGCTTATGTCTGTAGCGCACATATTCTGCCTCATATTATCCTTGTATGTGTTACAAATACAATCTTCCAAGGAGAAATAAGTATGAAGAACAAATAACCATAAACTTATTTGGCACAATTCGATTATAAACTTTTGTAAACATGCAAAATATTGAGTTTTCGTTTTTTGTTTTCATTTGTATTGTTTCGTACAGATTATACCTTCCTGACGTCAGCGAAAACGGCTACTGGATTTTCAAACGATCATGAGATGCTGCTCTCGATCTTCGCACGTGGTGTGACTCACCACGTTTGTCCTTCAGCAATACCTGCTCTCTTGTCATGCTTGTGTAGATGCGGAGTGGCAGGATTGGTAGAGCGCGCACTTTCCGATTGTGAGATCCCTGATTCGCACCCTATTTTGAGACTTATTGGCTGCACTCTTATCGCTACTCTCTTGTGTGGACGTGGTGTGGCAAGATTGGTAGTGCGCGCAGTTTCCGATTGTGAGATCCCGAGTTCCAAACATGCGTTCACCTATCGTGTTTGTCCAATCAGCAAGACACTTGACCCATTATCGCTGCTCTCTTATCGTTGCACTCTTGTGTGGACGTGGAGTGACAAGATTGGTAGAGCGCGCACTTTCCAATCGTGAGTTCCCTGATTCGCACCATATTTGGAGACTTATTGGCTGCACTCTTACCGCTACTCTCTTGTGTGGACGTGGTGTGGCAAGATTGGTAGTGCGCGCAGTTTCCGATTGTAAGATCCCGAGTACCAAATTATTCCACTCCCCCCCCCCTCCCCACACCCCCAGGCCATGTAAATGTATACACTCTAGATTGTGTCACCACTCCTTCATAACCCCCCCCCCCCCCCCCCCCCCCCCTCTTTCATTACTGGGCTGACCAGATGATTCATGGTGAGGTCGGATTTGAGTGATGAACAGGCAGCAATAATATATTGTATTGTATTGTATATTGTAAGTTATGATTGTACATTGGTGCATGAAGCTATTTCAGTTGTTGTAATGGCGTAGATATTCGAAATGGATGGACCTCAAAATCATAAAATACCCCCCCCCCCCCTAAAAAAAAATACAAAAGATAGCAACGTTACGTTAGATAGGTTATCATGAGTTGCAAATTCGGTTCCTGAATTCCATCACCGATTTGAATCCACTCTAAGATCAATGCAGAATGTGTACATTGAATTTGTAAGAATAATTAATATCATATTGTATTTGAACATATCCTACCTTTTGCATAACATTATTATCATCCTTCCATGCTCTGACCATTCAGCGCATCATCCATCATTTTATAAAATGCAAATAAATTGCAAACCAAACGAAAATCGCGTTCCTGGTTGAATTGAGTTAACCATGAATATGCAGGGTAAATTGTGATTTAGATATGTATTATCATATTAGATTAATGCACATAATGATTTTATACAAAAACGTACTCGATAAGCGTGTGTTACAACTATGCTACAAAAGACAATATCATAAAATAATATGCTTCTCGTGTCTTTCAATTAACGAATGAATGTGGTATTTCCTAATATGATATACATGTATACAATCCCATAGAGCGTGTGATAGTCAAACTACATATGATGAGCTTAATTCCAGAAGGCGCCAAATCCACTTTGGAGAACATTTGGAGAAAATATGTTCTTTTGTCCAATTTTGTACACATGCACATGGGAATATGAATATGGACGGTTCCGTATTATTAGTTTGATTATATAATGTGTCCAATAATGATACATGTCTAGATAGTTGCGTAGCTTAATCATTCACTGATATATATCGTTAACTCGTATTTATGGAAAGTAGATCTAGCGCATTTTGAAATTGAGCTCTTCGTATATCTACTAAACAGTACTCCTTGTCATTTACAGTTCGCTTTCCAAATGTATTATTGTAAGTGTTATGTTTTATTATCCGTCTCTCTTTTGTACAAATGCCTTAACCAAATATATAAAATAGTGAATGTACCATATTTTTTGTATTACTATTCGAAACATCAAAATGGATATGAAGCCAGCTACGTAGCCTATCCAATATTGAATTTATATTGATAAGTTGATAACCATATTAATATTACATTAAGCGCCTTGTGGAATTTACCTATTCATTTGTTAGGCAACATTTTATTGAATTTGTTGTGAACGTTACTCTTATCAATCGTTATACGTGTATTTATTTTTCTATCTCCTAATCGATTTGCTTGTTTGTTGTGTGTATTTCTTCTTTGAAGAATATATAATGGAATATGTAATCAATCATTGACATTTATTGTCCAAAAATATGCAGTAACTATAAATATGTCACCTACGTACACTTACGAGCACAACCAATATAAAAATGGTTGCAAATTAAAGACAATTGAACCGGTTCGCTGTATTCGATTAAACAATACACCATGCCGTTATGATACTGTCTCTTTGCATTATTATATTTTTGGTTTAAATGTATCCTAATGTATCGTACTTTATACGCATAAATGTAAAATATATATGTTTGATGTACAGTCGTTGGAATGATATTGTGTTAATGTGTCGTGTAATTGTAATGCATTATTTAACCATGTGTGTTCGTGTTACCGTTTGTGTAATCATTTATTATTTGACATTGTGTATGTGATTTTTATATTGCTGAATTCACTACAAATATCAGTACTTTCAATATATATTTGCAAATATATATCAACTGAAATATCGGGTTACTATGTATGTGCAGAATTATGTACATGGTGATGGCTAAAACAATCACATTATAGCAAAATTGTGTACTCAGTAAAAACTTATGTATATTTTGTATCCTTAGTTATATATTTGACCAGCTCTGTAAAACTCAGGCTCTTGTAGGTACAAAATCAAAATCGAAACGAATTTGAATTGAAACAAATCATCATTCGAGTTTATTTCATATACAATCATGAAATTAAAGTGTATAATTATGGTAATTGGTATAATTATCGTTACGGTAATTAACGTCTTCTTCTAGTGATTCTGCTCAAGAGCAGGTCCTTAACACCATCACACCTCACTTCTCGTGGCTCTTCTTTTGAAGTCTCCGTATGGGTCATTAATAACAGAGTCCACCATCATGATGCGTTTCCTTCCTCTTGATCTCTTCCCTCTCATTCTTCCTTCTAGTACCAGTCTGAGCAAACTATTGTCTAATGCAGCTGTGTGCCACCCATGTCCTCTTTCTCTTTTAGATGATTCCAATCAGATTCTGCTCTTTTCAAACTCTCTCTAACACCCTTTCATCGCTGATTCTATCTGTCCATTTAATCTTCAGAATGCGGTAATGATAGTATTACATGTATTATATTTCTTAATTTAAGAGCCAAATTCTACGAAGCATAAGTTGCCGAATGATATGAAGAGCCTGATTCACCAGAGCTGGTTGCATTTTATGGTGTTTTTGCTTTGAGAATTGTAATAAATATTGTATACGTAAAGTAAATACAACAGCTATTTGTCTTTCATTTTGTCAAAGCAATTATGTTTTTAAAATTTCAATCATTATCGTGAAACACATATTTCAACAACAAGTAACATTCCACACTTTGATAACTAACAAGAATCTATACACCGGACTCACTTTCACTATCATGTCATTTTCATTTGATTTCAGTTTATTTTCTCTCAAATACAGGATAAAAAAAAAAAAAAAGTAATACACAAAATTAAAAACAACGTTACATACTTATTCAAGCATCCCTTTTGTATTTGTAATAAGGTCCTAACCTTATTCGAATCATCGGCCCGAATTCTCACAGAGGCACAACTTTAGCGTGGCCTAAAATGACAAAGACTACCAGTAACCAGTTAAACAGTTTTGCACCTATGGACCAATGAATGGTTTCAATTTGCCACCGGAGATATTCTAATGGTTCCCTTTCATTATCCAGCAAATTCCTCTAGTTCTGTTTAAGTATCAGGATAATGCCATAGTATAGTCGGTCATCAGCAAAATTATGTCCTAGATCATCCAGGACATTGTATTACTGGTAACCGGTTATACTATTTACTGAAATGGCAATCGGCCCTTCGTCCCTTTCGCCTAAGCAGAACTAGATTGATTGACAGGATAATGAAAGGAAACACTTATAATATATCAGGTGGCAAATGGCAACCAAAAATGGGTCCACAGATGCAAAACGGTTTAACTGGTTACCGTTAGTTTCTGTTTTTTTTAGCCCAGACTAAAGTTGTGCCACTGATATGTATCCTCGTGACGCTTTCCTCCATATTCTTTCCCATTCCGTGTCATATATAATATGCACGTTGCACATGCATAATAAAAAGGAGCAAAGTTATGAAATAGTTCAATCAGAAAAAAGTTAACCAAGCGTCCTGTATAACGTTGGAGAGTTCTCATTTGTATTTCCTGAATGAGACGTTCAAAACTGTTTCGGTCTTTGGCCATTGGGCCTCGTGAAGATTTAAACATATATGTTTTTGTTTTCACTTGAGTTCGCCATTTATGAGTGGAAATTAGTTTGCGAAAAAGTCGTATGTTGAGTCTTGCATCAACTTGACTATAGGTCAATCTCTTATTTCCTGTTGAAGTCATTCAAGAGTGTTTTAATCTCCAGCCACTGGTCATCTTGAAAATGCCATCCCTTGATAGTATTTCTTACTTAAATATAAGTGCACCATTTGATTGCTATCAAGTTTATGCCAGAGTTATACAATTATAGTTCAATCAAGATAAGCGAATTTGGGGTCCTGCATCAACTTGACTAGTTCCTTGTTGTGGAACCTGTAGAAATCGTTCAAGAGTGTTTCGGTCTCCGGCCAATGATCATCGTGAGGTTTCTTACTCCTGTTCTTGACAACACTGCCCAGGGCTTTGTCCTCTTCCTTTTCACTCAGAGGACCTGGAAAAGAGAAATCAGATTGAAGTAATACATTTCAAATTTAAAATAAAATTTAGTTTATTTTCACAAATGTATAAAAAGTTAGTAACAATTCTCTAATGAAGTTATATACACTTGTCAAGAAATATCGGAAAGTTATACACATCAGTAAACTGTTGAACCCAACATAGGCCGAATGACCTTTTAAAATGCTTATCCTATGAATATATAATCAATGCAAGAAATTAAAATTGTAATGGAACGATAAAAGCTCATCGCAAAGGCAGACAACAACAAACAAATAACAGTATATTCAATTCCAATTGTATTATTTTAATCAACATCAAACCAATCTAAACTGATGTATATTATCACGAGAATATCCATTCCGATGAGAGACCTTGTATTTATTGAAGACAAATTCAAATGCGATAAATTACATTTTTTAAGGGATCACGTATATAGTATGTGGTTGGTATTTAGCCTATGGTAGCCAGACTGCTCCATATTGACGGCAACAGAAGTTAAATGGACGCATTTTTTAAAAACTTACGAAGATCCAAGAATCTGAGTATGTCCCTGAAGACTTCTCTCTGATTGGTTACCCAGTCCTCCATTTGCACAACGAGGACCTTGTCACGTGAGAATGCGTTGAACCAATCACGCAGGTACACGTGGTATAGGCTGACTTGAATGTTCGGAATCAACTTGTAGGGCTGTGAAAATTGAATAGTATATATATGTTAAAGGGATCTAGTAACTTTGTTGACATGTGCAAAAAGTGATGAGTGGTTGGTAAAATGTATATTGTTGTTATCTGATATGTCCACTGGGTGTTGTGTGAAAATGTCAAGTTAAATTGACGCAAGGTGATGTTCACTAACTCATTGCATTCACTTTGTACAGGGTTTTCGGGGTCCAATGGATAATCTAACATCTGAACATTTCAATTGTAAATATCTTTTTAACGATAGGGTAATATGAAAAAACCGAAACCTGTCCCATGCTTTTATTGTTAATACGAATACAAGAAGGTATGAGGGAACCGCTAGAATTCCAATTGGATTTTGAGGATTTGGACAATGTTACTAAGTCCCTTTAACAACCAAAAACAAACAATTTAAAAGATAAAACCAAACTAATTTGGCCGGGTTCGGTGAGATTTGGCTACTTTGAATAATTGGGCTTATGAGCTGTCTAATGATATTGAGGAAATTGTTGTTAGATTATGCACATTGGACGCCGTGGTTACTGAATTAATAACCATGTTAAATGAGTCTATCAAGACTTCCGACAAATTGATATTCATGTCCGACCAATTTTTGAAGAAAGGTGCATTTCAATGATTTTATTTTCTTCTGAAAAATTACATCTTTAAGAAGAAAAAATCCCGGGGGGTCTGTCCTCATAAAAAGGGGGGTATCATGCGTGACCAAGGACTTGTCAAAAGCACCCTAAACGAGTATTTGCGTGGTGCAAAAAATACACCCTAAGTAAGCATGATTATCGGTAATTTGATACCCTATTAAAGTAATCAATTTTGTGTAAACCCCTAAGCAAGTATTTTTGATACCCTAAGCAAGTAATCAATTTTTTGTAAACCACTAAGCAAGTTATTACTATTTTTGATACCCTAAGCAAGTAATCAATTTTTTGTAAACCCCTAAGCAAGTTATAACTATTTTTGATACCCTAAGCAAGTAATCAGTTTTTTGTAAACCCCTAAGCAAGTCATAACTATATTTGATACCCTAAGCAAGTAATTTTTTTTTTTGTAAACCCCTATTAAAAGCAAGTGATAACTATTTTTGATACCCTAAGCAAGTAAGCTGAGATTTTGAGACCCTAAACGAGTAATTCATCTTTTTGAGACCCTAAACGAGTAATTCATCAGCCTAAAAAAAGATTTTTTCCTGATTTTGGGTGATTTTGAGACCCTATTCGAGATACTCGAGTATCTCGCCTGATCGTAAAAAACACCCTAATTACTCGTTGTCTTGGTCACGCATGATACCCCCCTTTCAATGAGGACAGACCCCCCCCCCCCCCCCCCCCCCCCGGGTAAAAAATACCCCTACAATACTGAGACTCATTATGTTCACCACGCGCTTTTTAAGAGTTATGTTAGTTTTGGAAGCACCCGGCAATTAACAGATTAAGAAATGCCATTGTCCAATCAGTGAGTTTGCTTGAAAGCACCCTCTAGGTGCGACGATGGGCAGCATTTAAAAGTAAAAGTAAAAACGTATGCGAGATAGTTGTTTAAGTTTCGCACTCAAGCACAAACCACCTGGCTTGTGATACTGCGATGTACCATCTGTCTATTTTGTTTAAAAGCGCCTTCGAGCTGCGACGATGAACTAACTACCTTTGAAGTTATTTAACTTACGCATCCAGCAGTGTAGGCGCAGTATCGCAGGGTGTGGTTCACCCGACAGTCCTTGAAACAACCGATGAATTTTGTGACCTCGTTGTGTAACGACTCTGGTGTGTAAGGCACGGCGTGATTCTGGGGACCGTGTGCGTACCACCACCATGATATCGCTCTGTGGAAAGGCATGGACAGGTGTAAACGTGGTGAAGAGGCGAGATGCTGTTTTTTTTTTTAATAAGATACTTGGACAAATGAGCTGCAAAACGCAGACGTACGCTTCAAATATTTTATCAAAAGGCCGCCATTGTACTAGATAAATATATTTCAAAATGGTAGCCTACTTTCCTCATTATGCTACAAAATAAAGCAAAATCAAGCTTAAATGAACACTCAAAACAATACAGAAATTCTCAATGACCATTCAAACCAGTTCACATAAGGGGAATTATCAATCACATCGGTTGTCATGCACCACTTTCTGATTGGGGCTCTCTTCACATTACATATCATTTCTCTATTTCGCATGGTATTCATAAAAACACCGTTCTTTAAAAAAAAATTAATAAAGATAAGAAAATTACGAAAATCATGACACTTAATTTACCTTTTCGTGGGATTGCGTACCATCATGATTATCTTGGCGTCGGGTTGAAGAGCGCGTATGAGGTCGGCGTTAGTGTATGGTGGCTCCTCAAGGTCCGCATATAGCTCGGTCCATTCTTGCCCGATCGCGAACGCTGTAGATATAGACGCGTCACCTGTTTAATTTTAAAGAATGGAAATTTAAAAAAAAGAAAATATGAATGAGTGTACAGGCGATGGCCCAGACTATTGCACGAAGCGTTAGGAAAACCAGCAGGTCTATTCAACAAAGCGCGTAGAGCTGCCTTGAATAGACCAGCGAGAGTAAATTATAAAATACAGCATGGTTGTAAGGCAGGTTGTTTTAAAATGTGTGGTAGGTGGTTCAAACCAAAGAAGCATACAAGAATATGTGTTTTGTCTTTTTTATTGCAAAATTATGTTCAATGATGTTATATTGTTGTTATAGCTGGTAATTATAAATGTGCAATAACGACCCGGTCACATTATCACCGGATAGCGTAAACGGATGCCCGACGGAGGGTAACATTTTCAATCCGTTCGTATGCGTTTCTAATCCGTCACGTGTCAGGCGATGTACGTTGTTCTATCCAGCAGAATGTTTTGGGGCAGTAGGCAATGGCATCCGTTCATGCCAACCGGTGATATGTGACCGAGCCTTAAAGGTCCTGTCACATATCACCGGGTAACGTGAACGGACGCCCGACGGAGAGAAAAATGTTCAATTCGTACGTCTCCGTTGGTACGCGTTTCTTGTCCATCCGGTGGAATGTTTTATACATGAGGCAATGGAAACGACTTTCAGCACCGGATAATTTATTTCGAAAATGTTATATCCGTCTGGCGTCCGTTAATGGTATCCGTTCATATGTGACCGGGCGTTTAGTAGTTAAAGATAAATAAAGTTAGAGCGAGAAATAAAGAAACACGGGATAATTTTCTTTATAAAAAAAATGTGTATAAAGTATACTCATGAACTGTTCATAACTAAACTTCCTGGAAAACAATGAAAATACTAAGAAAATGTTCGAAACCTGTAATTATATCTTCAAAAAAATATACAATTAGTTTAAGTAATATTTAAATGGTTGCGTTTACATATATCACATTTATCACTCACCAAACACCATGGGGTAAAATGGCCGCCCGCTCTCGTCCGTCTTCCGGTTCGCAAGGAGTTCTGGGATACCTTTAGACTTGTAGAAGTTGAGGTACCACTCCAAGGGACTATCGTCAATACTGTTTGTGATGTTCCTCGTCTGAATGACTGCAATAGGAGATAAAGAATACATTATATCATCTGACTTAGTAAAATACGCGTCGTTGATTGGCCAAACACGGTCACATGACTGGGGTGTCAATTTGTTATGACACCATGGCCAGAGAGTTTTGACACCCCTCTGTTTGTGATGTTCCTCGTGTGAATGACTGCAATAGGAGATAAAGAATACAATTATGATTAACAATCAATTGTTTTTTCCTCGATCGAACGTTCTCTATAATGAAGCTCTTAGTTTCGAAAGGCGCTAAATCCACTTTCCGTAAAACAGTTTTTTTTTAAAGATATCAGTACATTAAATGAGCTACAGAGCTATGTAGAAATCTAGATTTTAGGACAAATTACATAATCAAAATCAAAATATGGAACGTTCAATTTTCATATTCCGATACGCATGTGTACAAAGGTTGGCAATGAAACCTGTTTTTCCCGAAAGTGGATTTAGCGCCTTTAGGAATTACTGATATAATTGTTGTTGATTATGTATATACCATATCAAATGATTTTCGCCCTGGGTGGTTTATCGATCAACTTACCTGCTTCGTCGCATGGATGGGGTACCGTAAACCCGTGTCTTCTCGGCCCCCACCAGTGCGGTTCCTTGCCAACTCTCGCAACGTCCGGATGCCTCACGATCTTGTCCCACACGTCGGTGGTGGCGCACTTGTACATACCGATGATGTAGAAATACGGGAGGCAGTTTATCTCGTTGTCACCTCGCACCCAGCATGGGTTTTTGAAGTTGTCCAGAAACTTGACCGGTACTTTAGCGAAGAGCTGAACATTTAAGTTTAAAAGGTAACAAGAAACAACAACGATGTAATTGACAAAATTGTGAGGCCTGTAATTACGTCATATCTTGCGTGTTTAAGTTGTCAAACAGAGAGGCATGGTTATTTGAAATTGTTGAGAAACCAGAGTGGTGTTTTTTTTTTTCGGTTAGCTTATAATTGATCGAAATGATATTGTGAAATTAACAAAATACTTATCATCATCACCATCACCAACATGGCAACATCATCAATATCAGTATTATCATCATCAATATCATCATCAATATTGTCACCATCATCATCTTCACACCGTCATTATAATTCATCATCATCATCATCATCATCATCACCATCATTATTATCATCGTCAATATGCATATCATCACCATTATTACTATCATCACTATGATCATGATCTTCACCCATTACCATCATTATCATCAATTTCATCATCATCACCATCATCACTATCACCATGATCCTAATCTACATCAGCATCACGTCATCATTTCCATCAACAACAGCATCGTCTTACTTCTTGGGCAGATCTCACTAGTTCTTTGGTTGCGTTCGGCATATTCCGTATCTTCTCTTCGCTGATGGCATATAGCCCATCTTTAGCGTACATGGACGAGTTGCAATCGCGGTTAAAATCATCCGCCTTGCGATGAGAAATCTTGTACACCGGTTCGACAACCGCTTCGTCGACGCCTGTACTCCTCGAAGGAACGTTCTCGTCGAGAGTTCTTCCGTGTGACTCCACGATCTCTTTCTTGTCGTCATCTTTGAGGTTGTTTTGCCGCAGGATGTCACTCGAAGCATTTCCAACCTTGATAGGTCTTCCTTGCCCTGTTGCATCTTCGTCACCACTTTCCTTCGTCCCTCTGAAATCTGGTTTATCAATCAATAATTTCTGGGTAATTTCATCAAAAATGCTTTCCAAGACCGTGCTCTCGGAGTCGCTTTCGGGTGTTTCAGTGGTTTCACTTCTGCTCTTTGATGCGGGCACTTGGCCTACTGTGTCTACTATATTGATATATCTGGACGCTGCAGCCTGGGCACCGCTCGTCGAAGAGGGCGTGTGTCGTGACTCATCCGTGTCGGTATTCAGGACGTTCTTATGAGAGAGAGTTATGTTATTCCGCATAAAGCCCAATGACTGAATGCCGATGTACGCCAAGATGCTCGTGAGGATGCTAAGTAGAAGAAGCTTCTGCAATAATTAATGGAAGAGAAGGTAAGTATGAATAGCAATGATATGATAAAAACAAGGAATAAGGTCTACAAAAATGAATTAGTACAACAAACATCGAATGCCATGAATGTAGTACCTATGTCAGATGCGCCTGGTTGCAGCTCTGACTCTCTCTTCAAACTTGTTCCAGTATCTGGTGTAAACTTCTGATTCTACTTCTAAATCTATCACCAAATGACTCAATTTGTATTGGAGACACATTTGGATGCTTTTGGAGACAGTTTTTGTACTGTTTTAAAGGAGAATTTGGAACTCAAAATTTTGCTGCCCTGTATTGGATTTCTGTACAGTGTTAGTACCAGTAGACATTTTGCAGTAGCCATGTCATTCAAGATCATCCAACCACGCTAACAAAGAAGGATTTGTTCAACTCTATTGACTCCAGAACTTTCATTGACAGCTTCACAATGGAGGTCTTTTATCTTCTGGTGCTTGGGCTTTGTGGTGTGATTTGTACAACCACCAGTGAAGTACAATACACAGCCAAATCTGTATATACTGGTACTAGTGCAAGCTCTTGTCAGCAGCCATTTTGTACTTTGAAAAAGATTCGCTACCTTGGATGCAGGATTCGCTACTACAGTAGCTTTAATGCAAGTGCAACTTTCCAGCTTAAGCTACTGGTTGCCGGGGATGTTAACCCAAATCCTGGGCCTGATACTTCACAAAACAATGAGAAAATACACAGACAGTCACCTATCAATAATGTTCAGCATCGAATCAAGTTTTCTCATGATCAACTTATGAACATCAACTCGCCAAAGTGCAGGTTATCTCCAAAAGTATGGTTACATATTAAGGAACTAGGCATTAATAGACAAAAACCCACTAGGAGAGGAAAGCAAGGAGGGACCAAGAAGCGTCTACTAGTGCAGGAGACACTTCATAATCTGTCTTCACCATCAGCTAATACATCTGGGTATTGTAATTTTGCCCTGTGGAATGCTCGATCTATGAAGCAGAAAACACACATGATCTGTGACATCATCATTGAGAGGGATATTGATGTCATGGCTATCACAGAGTCATGGTTATCGGGGGACAATCGTGATGATCCAGTTCTGGCCGACATGAGGAATACACTACCAGATTACAACTTGTTCCACGCAGCTAGAATAAACAGACGAGGAGGAGGAATTTGTTTATGTCTCCGAAAAGCATTTAATGTTCAGATACATGATACCAATAACTTTGAATCATTCGAATATATGGATGCGTCTTTTAAATCCATGTCAAGTTTGCCTGTTCGCATTGTTGTTATTTATCGACCTCAGGTGATAGATAAACGCTCTACTCTTCCAAAATTCTTCGAGGAATTTTCAACACTTCTCGAAGACATTGTCTCGCATCGGGGATATGTGATGATTTGTGGTGACTTTAATTTCCATGTGGATGATACTGGGGATCGAAACGCCAGATCTTTCAATGATCTCATTAATTCAGCAAATCTCAATCAACTGGTAAAGGGTCCAACACATCAGGCAGGACACACATTAGATCTTATATTGATGCGTGCTCTTGACGATTTCATTACCGACGTTTCAACATCAAACCCTTTGCCTTCTGATCATGCACTTGTAGAATCTCGTCTTGGTATATCCAAACCCAAACCTGGAGAGATTATGATAAAGATTCGGAAGTATCGGGACATAGATTTGAATGCTTTCCGCCAGGATATTTTGCTGTCTCCATTGTACAGTGATCCTCCATCTGATCTCTACACACTCATTGAGATGTATGAAAGCGTTCTTTCAGCAATCCTGGACAAGAATGCCCCAGAGAAATCTTGTAAAATCAAGGCGCGCCCCAATGCACCTTGGTACAACAAGTCACTTCGGAAAGAAAAGCAAGAGTTGCGTCGGTGTGAGAGACTCTGGTTATCGACTAGGCTGGAAGTGTATCGGCAGATATTCCTCGATCAGCGTGCTAGATACCATGGCATGCTTGACAAAGCAAAGACAGAGTATCACAAGAGCTCATTTGAGGACTGTTCTTCTCGTGAATTGTTCCAGAAGTTTCAGAGACTCTCCACATCTTCGTCTAAGACAATACTGCCATCTACAGAGGGTATTACTAACTGTCAGCTGGCTGAGAATTTCTCAATGTTCTTCAAGGACAAGGTAAAGAAAATCAGACAGGAGCTAGAAACTAGAAGTGATCAGTGTTCAACGGACAATCAGCAGTGTCCGGCGACAAGTGAGAATCCAGACATGGCTCCCAGTTTCAAAGAGTTCAAGATGGTCGGTGTGGACGCTATTAAGAAGCTGATCCTGCAGTCGCCATCATCTTGGTGTGAACTGGATCCTATTCCCACTTGGCTTCTAAAGAAGTGTGTTCATGAACTAGCCCCAATATTGACTCAGATTATAAACATGTCATTAAACATGGGTCATTTCCCAGATTCGTTAAAGCATTCAATTATTAAACCTCTTATTAAGAAACCTAGTTTGGATTCTGAAAACTTGAAGAATTATAGACCTGTAGCGAATTTGAAGTTTGTAGCAAAGCTTATTGAGCGAGCATGTGGTGCACAGGTTCATGCTTATCTCTCTACCAACAGTCTCTATGGTCAATCCCAATCTGCATATCGGGTGAATCATAGTGTGGAGACAGCTATGTTACGCATCTTCAATGATCTGCTACTTGGACTTGATAAGGGACAGGAATCTGTTTTGGTTATGCTGGATTATTCATCAGCATTTGATACCATTAACCATGATATCTTGCTATCACGCCTCTCAAGTAGATATGGTTTGTCTGGTTCTGTATTTACTTGGTTTCAGTCATATTTCTCTAATCGATCACAATGTGTTTTGGTGGATGGGGTAAAGTCTTTACCTTACAACCCATCTGAAGGTGTTCCTCAGGGCTCGGTTATGGGGCCACTATGTTTTATAATGTACACTGCTCCCTTGGAAGATGTAATAGAAAGGCATGGGTTTAGAAAAATGATTTATGCTGATGATTCTCAAATATATGTGACTATGTTAGAAAAAGATAGGGGTGTGATAATGCCCAGATTTGAAGAATGTCTAAAAGAGGTGAAAGAATGGTCAATGTTGAATAGTTTGAAGCTTAATGTTGAGAAGACAGAAGTCTTGCACATAAAGTCAAGTCGGAAAAGGTCATTAGAATTGTCTACTGTGAAGGTAGCTGATATTGATATTAAGCCCATTTCAAAGGCTCGTGATCTTGGTGTGACTGTTGAAAGTAATCTTGATATGACAAGTCATGTAAATAACATTTGTAAATCTGCTTCTTTTGGTTTATATAGAATCGGGAGAATTAGGAAATATTTAGATGAAAGGACCACAGAGCAACTGGTACATGCTTTTGTTACTAGTTATTTGGATAATAATAATGCACTCTTGTATGGGATTCAGAGTTTACTCCAGAATAAATTGCAACGTGTACAGAATGCTGCTGCACGACTTGTTGCTAGGAAGGGAAAATTTGAACATATATCCGATATTTTGCAATCTCTTCACTGGTTGCCAGTTAAGTTAAGAATAGAATTTAAATTGTTAGTACTAGTTTTTAAGTGCTTGCATGACTCTGCACCAGGATACTTACAAGATCTTATTCAGTTATATGAACCTCAAAGGAATCTTCGATCTCAGTCTAAAAACTTACTGGTACAATCTCGGGTGAACACAAAAATGTTTGGAGACAGGGCTTTTCAGAAAACAGCACCAGATTTATGGAACTTACTCCCACAATATTTGCGAGAAATTAATAATCTAGATTCATTTAAAACTCAGTTAAAAACTCACTTATTCTTGCAACATTTTAGTTAGTTATATGTATAATTGTTTGTCTTTTTAGTTTTTACACGCATAGAGACAGTTGTGTTATGCGTTCTAAGAATTGTTTATTATTATTTATGGAGAGCCGATAATATTTGCCCTGCGTTATGCCTACGGACTGGCTATCGATATACGCCAAGGTGATTGTAAGGATACTATGGCAATGATTATGTCGCTTCTACAAAATGATGTAATTACGAAGAAAAGTATGAAGAGCAATGCAAACTAAACTAGTCGATCTCGAGTAGGCCTGTAACAAAGATTGACGCCATCATTGATCCATAAATGTTAGAGGTTTGATTGTACACATCATTCTCGATCATAGGCCTGAATTACACATATGTTTACACTGTTTTGATAAACTTACTATAAAGACATCATAAATAACATTATAGAGAAAAGAGCATATGATATCCTTGCCAATCAATTCATATATCTAAAATGTTCTAAAACAATACAAACAAGCTAAACAATGTAAGTTAAATATGTTGTGCATGACAAGGCTTTTTGGTTACCGAGTTAATCTCACTATGCAATATTTTACACAAATAATTATTAGCGAACGGACAAGATATGGAAGAGACTTATTTTGAAGTCTGTTTGAGTCATATTTATTTGAGTTTCTCAAATTGTATATGTTGTGTCTCTCTGCTGGTAACATATTATAATAAATCGGAAAATATATTATTATTACATCACATATTAAACATTTAGATCATTTAGGGATACTTACCAGAAATGTTAACATAAATTAGAAAGTGCACACACATCAAAAGAGTTTGTCTGGAGAAACCATATTGTTTCTTCGTTTTTTTTTAATTTATATCAAATATTATTCGTCATAATGTCGACAAGTTGAATGCGGATTCATGCCAAAGTAATTTGGATGGTGTTTATTTGTGTTTCTTCCAATGTTGTTGTTTATTGAATGTTTTAGGCAAGTGGTTTGGTACAAACTCCAAATGGCAAGCTACTTATTCACAGTGCAATCAAAAGAAAATAGCCCATTGTTAAATAACTGTGATGAGGTATCGTTTAGTTAGTTGTATGTGAATGTATATAAGCGAACAAATTTGTATTAATATATAATCTTACCTTTCGTAGTATTTGGTATAATATTGTTGGTTTTACCGAGTGTTTACCAGTAAAGTTACCCCATGTTACATACATTCACAGATAGGGTTTGTGATATTATCTTCTGATCATCTAACACCGAGACGGGCTTCAGGGGACGGCCACCATCAATATAATGGCTTGCGGCTAATGATGGTTAGAGCACTGGTCTAGCAATGCGGAGGATTCGGTTTCCCGGCAACGCCCAATTCTCCTTGTTAATTGTCACGTTTTGATAACGTTACATATTGATTACATAACAGTGTAGATTGGTGTAATACATGAATGCAATATAATGAATTAAAACAAATGGATGCTGTCACCAGTGTCACACGTGTAAGCCAGGAATGCCCCCCCCCCCCCCTCCCTCCCCTGTACTATTTGAAAAGGGTGTATATTAATTACTCTATAAAGTAAAACAAACAAATGCCCTATTACACATATTTTATATATATTTTAAACGAGCTCTACATTTAAACCCACGGTATTCATGGTATTATACAATGTAATATCACGCCGGTCTGTATCAAACAACTAGGTAGTATCGCCTTTCCCACGGTAATTTGGTGCCATCTAGTTAAGCGAGTACGAAATACGGTACTGCAACACGACATAATATCAACAAGTTCAAACAAATAATAATATGTCTTTATATACTTACTTTCATTTTAGTAGGTCCCATTTTGTATACCGTCTTGTAACGTTGAAAAAGTTGAAAAAAGACAGGAAAAATGCTCGTCACGGATGTACTTTATACTGCATTTAGGTCAGATAAAAGTCCACATCCCCATATGTATCTATCTGACAGTTGCATCATCACCTTGCCTATCTGCAGTATTTTCCCTCAGCGTTTAGCAATGTTTAATTCCTTTCAGCTTGTGTTTATGGCGAGCTGTATCCTTTGATGTTATCTACCGTCGAATACAAAACGTTGTTGCAATGTTCAGAAAGATGATGTTTCTAAACATCTCTCAAACTTCACGAGTTCTCGTGTACGACTGGAGACTGGATAAACTAGGAATTTGATAATACCGCACTGTACATGTATACAGTATTATCTGCCATACGAATGCATTCCGTTTAAATGTATGTCCTACGGTATTATTAACTGACCCATTGGCCATAAGATATTGATTTTTATCTTCCTTCACTCCGGCTTTGAAGAAATCTATGGACTAAGGCATTAATCGATTATTGGGATTAGCGTCTAAGGTAAAGAAACCACACATGGGCCTGCTGTTGGTCTCAGCCACGTCTCGGCACTTATCGTTCCGCATCGATGGAGAGACGATACTTCTATAGTTGACGTGGTGTGGCAACATTCAACTTAAATAAAAATCTGAATTTCATATCAGTTTCAAACAAAATGTACAAATCAATTACAATCATTTACAAAATAAGCAAAAAACAACATAATTGGAAGCAGGGGGATCCAGTAAACATGCTAAAAAGCATTATGCGGGTACAGTTTTGAAAACCTCAAAATAATACAGTTAACCTAATGAGTATTAAATGAACAAGTTCGTAACTATGAAAGGATCTAGAAAAGGGAAAAGGGGTGCGAACGAAATGATAAGTAGACATGGTAGAGGGCGTGCTCTCCAAAGAATGGGACCCCAAGTTCGAATCCAGTGTGTTGTATGCTGCGTTTTTCCTTCAGCAAAAACAAATTTCAGTTATCCACTATAATTGCTGCTCTCGATCATGTCTATGAATAGGCTCCTGGGGGTGTTTCACAAAGATCCTAAGTTGAACTTAACTCTAAGTTGTACTTAACTCTAAGTTGGACTTAACTCTAAGTTGGACATAACTCTAAGTTGGACTTAAAAAGTATGGTATTAAGCCATTTGTAGCCTTGGAACAAAATATATTCAAAAGCAAAAGTGGAAGTATTTTAGACTTTGTATACATTTTGCATGAAAAACATGAAATCTCTTTGATAATATAAAAATATTTATGAATTGAAACAACATTTAATGCCTTTTAAAGGACTTTTAGAATTTGTTTTCAAAGAAACTAATGGCTTTCCATACTAGTCCAACTGAGAGTTATTAAGTTAAACTTAGGATCTTTGTGAAACGTACCCCCAGGATTACCTAACAGGCGACTGGCTGGAATACTCACTAATGAGTGGAAAATGTACACTACGCGTGCAAGTTGTTTGATGTCTTTTGCCCAAATACTATTTTTCTTGTTCTCAACCTGACAAGCAAAAATAAAAAGTGTTAGTTAAAATGTAAAGTTAAAGTCTTTCCCGTACCAATGTTGGCACATAATGCGGCACGGCACCTATCTCCGTTTCATTAGCCCTATAGGCCACACGTCTACTAAATGTAGCGAAAGTTACAGGAGGGGGCCAGTCCTCTGGTAACTCGTGTGATTAACTTTCCCTTCTCCATTCTATAAATGCCGAGTGTCTGGCTAGAAAGCAAGAGGTACCATTTTTAAAGTCTTTGGTATGACCCGGTCTGGGTTCGAACCCGGGACCTCCCGCGCATGAGGCGGACACTCTAACCGCTAAGCCACCATGTTCGGTTTCATATTCTCTATTGACCCTAGTCCGAGTATTTTCGGGACCATTCCTGAATGGGTTAAGACGATCGTTACGAGACAGATGATTTCAAGTATAAAAAAGGGTATAAAACTAAAAGTGTACTGCCCCCAAAAATTATAGGATACGATATTACGATTTCCCCCCAAGATGGCATGATAATGTCTGACTGTGACATGAGAATGCCAGGACGACATAACTGAATATGATATTTGTACTTTTATCTGAATAGTATACTATAATTATGAATTTGCCTGAATATGACTCGTTTTTGAACTAATATGACACGATATTTACCAATATGATGTGTCCTGTAATGACACGGTTCAGCCTGAATGCGTGTTGCTTTTTGCCCCCCCCCCCCCCCCCAAAAAAATAAAATAAATAAATAAAAACAAAAAAAATAAATAAATAAATAAATTAATAAATAAATAAATAAATAAATAAATAAATAAATAAATAATAAATAAAATAAATAAATAAATACAAAAAAAAATAATAATAATACTAATACTAATAGTAATAAATAATAAAACAAATAATAATAATAATAAATAAATATTACAAAAAAATATACAAATGATAATAAATAAATAAATAAATCGATAAATACAGAAATATAAATAAATACAAAGAAAAACACAACAAATACAAATATAAATAAACTAAGTATACAAAATAAGAAATAAAATAAATCAATCGATGAGTAAATAAATAAAAAATCCTTTGTTGTTGTTTCACTCTCGGGGAGCAGCGGTTTAACGCCCCCCCCCCCCCCCCCCCAACCTCAAACAAAATACGCTATAATATTTGCTCAAACCCAATACTATCCTGCCACGCGCATTGGAGATTTTCATCTGAATGAATCGATTCCAGCTTGTTTGGGGAACAATCGATTCGTGAGTTTGTCATAGTCTACTGTACACAGCGTGGCGTATTTCCACGTGCGTATGATACTTTTTATACCCTTTTTAATACTTTAAATCATCTGTCTCGTAACGATCGTCTTAACCCATTCAGGAATGGTCCCTAAAATACTCGGACTAGGGTCAATAGAGAATATGAAAGCAAATTAAATCAGTCCTAAACGGGAATTGTTCATGGCAAATTTAACTGTGTAAACTGGGGAAACTAAATCAGCCCCCCCCCCCCCCCCCCGATCTTTCCGACCACGCTTCGACACACATAGAACCTCTGACATAACACATGACGACACGAACTGACGAACACACGTCCCACCAGTCACCCAAGTCGCAGATCCACGGATTTGAAAGGCATACAGTGATACCTCGTTATAACGAGCACCTGGAGCCATTTCAATTGACATCAGGTACCTCGTTAAAAGCAGTTCGTTACAAAGAGGTTTCACTGCAATATACACAAACATACATACAAAACTGTGCTAGCAATCACTCACACACATACACATAACATAAATACATACATACAAAGACTTGCAAAAAACACTATTCGACCCCTCTGACCCCCCCCCCCCCCCCCCCTCCCTGCCCACGCCCTACACAGACTCCTCCCTCTCACCATTTATATTGTATATTTATTTTTCTTTGCCTTATTAATCCTTTTCCAGTTTATATTTGATAGTTCAGCAATGATTTTCAATTATACATGTCTATTGTTTTGTCTGTATTGTTCTATAAACACAAATATTGTTCTGTAACTACCGTCAATAATAACAGGGCGAATCTGTGTCATTGTTTTTCTTATTCATTTATTTAATTTTTAAATTAATGGTCACAACTCCACAATACCATGAGAAAAATTACCATGGATCAATGATTGTAATAGTTCGTCATGCACACCACAACAATATCTGCATATATACCTATTTCATCAAATATCAATGCAAATTTCTGTTTAGACACTACTCATTTTATATTTTTTGGAAAACTTAAAATATTATTGTCTTGTGCAAAAAATATATTAACATAAACGATTAGAAAACAACAAAATATTATCTTATACAATTATGCGTGCACATTATTCATTGATGCAACTTTCCAATTATTTATTGTGTAACTCTATGAAGTACTTCAAATGATATCTGTCTCGCGCAAAAACTTAAATGAAACAAGGTGGGAAAATAATATATACATTGAACATCTAGCAGAACATTGTCTCATACATTTTTACCTTAATATGTGTGTATACATCATTATTGATCGAAAATTTAAAAACATAAATATTGTATCGTTTTGAAACACCCCAAAAGACTCTTGCCTTGTGCTAGTAGGCGTAAAGATGAGATTATAGAAGTTAAACTTCTAGCAAAATAAAATTTGGGCAAAGCTTCAAGCAATAAACTTTTGAGAGAGAGAAGTTATACTCCTCGTACAATGCAGCTGAACAGAAGTTTGACTTCTTGCACAACATTGTTCAAATAAAATGCAAACTTCAAAAACATTTAGAATGTCTTTGTCTCGCCACTAGCGATTATAAGACAAGAAGATAAACTTCCGGAGGAAAAAATAAAAGTTATTAAAACGAGCGTGAACGTATTATTTGGCAAAAATGTATCTAATTGTTAATTATTTGACTGTAAATAATACCAAGCAAGAGAATCTTCTTGGTTAACAAAAAATGAAGAAAATTAATAGAAAAATATAACAAATTAAAGAGTCACTTAAATTCACCATATTGACGGTATAATTACATTTACATAATCCTGCCACAGTTACAACCCAGGAAATTCAAGTTTTCGAAGTATTTTATGAAAACCCAAACAATATCAACGGTAGAACCTTGTTATAATGAGCTCTTTTGAAACAAAATGCCTCTTCCATGTATAACAAGGTAATGTTGCTGTTTGCTGCTTTTCATATCGTTGTATGCTTTTACCCTAATAACCCCAATATATCTAGGTAATTGTCATGGTCCCAAGGACCTTCTTTACTACTGTACTTTGATTTATAGTAAAATGTAAACCGCACAGAATGAACGAACCACTACATTTGCAAGTGAGCTTGATCAATCCAGATTAATGAGTTACTACATTACTTTAAATTGTATCATTACATAAACAAATAGTGTTACAAACTTTGGTTTACACTTTCAGGTAAAATGAATACACAGATAAATGGCCACAAATATCACTGGGTTGAATAACCAAGTATTTTAGCCATGGCAATACATGATTTTAAAATCATAAAATAAACAGTCATTCCATACACACACATTAGACTCTTCAACAGTGGGTATAACAGAGAACAAGCTTAAACCGTAACACGAATGTACATGTATGTATCTTGCTAAGGTCTTGTTAAAGTTTGGGTGAATGTACTAAGCTCGCATCAAGGTTGCATTGATTTCACACTAGGGATTTGCGCAATTCGTACTAGGTTTGTATCACATTCTTGTTGAACTTGTGTTAGACTTGCATCACATTATGCAAATTACCGCAATCACTGCAAATACTGTCCAGAAATCCCATTGGTTCGTACTGAAATCGCAAAAGTGGGCACCCGCCCTAAAGCCACACAGAGCCGAGCCGATTCAACCCGATCCGACTGGTTGTCAATCAGTTCAGCTCAGTATAGGTTGCCTAAGGAATCCTGTTTTGCAGGTCAAGAAGAGCCAGTCGGAGATCATTCGAGGCTGATTCAACATGTTGAATCGGCTACAACTGAGCGAAACCGACTATAGCCCGACTGAAAACCAGTCGGATCGGATCAAATCGGCTCTGTGTGCAGTGGGCTTTACACGTAGCAAGACCATTGCAGGTTTTTCAAATCCTTAGTACTGTGTACAATGTACATGCATTAAAATCATTATAACAATCCTTCATGCTAAAAATGTAAGATTAATTATGAATATCATCAATAATTCACCTAGAACCAAATCTCAAACAAATTTTATAGGCATCTAATAACTGCGCTGACATACCGTAAATCTCTGTGTATAGGAGGCATCTGTGTACAAGATGCATCACCCTTTTTGGCCAAAAAAAATGATAGACACGATGTAGTGATTTTTTTCATCAACATAATACATTTCTCATATTTTTTATTAAGAATAGTGGTTAGTAAAAAATTGCTTTTATGAGCAGTAACACACTGCTGAGCACTCATGAATATTCATATATTCATGAGCCACTGCACATTAAATATGCAATTTTTTTGTACTAGTTAACCACTATTTTTAATATGAGAAAATGTTTATGTTGATGAATGCTACTATTGGCAGTAAGCTTTAACAGAGGCCTACCCTCCTGTCATAATATGTGTTCCAAAAGCACTACAGGGTGACACAATTTTTTTTTCTGTGCATGTACATAAGACGCACCCCCCACTTTTGCATTATTCCGTCGGAAAAAAGTGTGTCTTCTACACGGACATTTACGGTAAGCAAAAACTGACAAAGGGTTGATATCTTTCTGTGAGTTTAAAGTGAAACCAGTAAAGTGTCGTAACTCCACGAAAATTACTTGGAGGTTCCACATTTCTCTTCTACCATGTTGTTTGGCTTATGGTAAGAGAAGAATAAAATAGGGTTAGATCTTTAAAAATGCCCCTTTAGTATGACGATATCTATCATTGATAATCATTCAGCTCAAGAGCGTTAATGAACGGTCATCAACCTCATACACGTTATACACTAATTCGTTGTAAAAGCTGACGCAAATTTTCGCTTTTTTAACCAGGAAAGCAATGTTCTTTTTCAATGAAACTTTTACATATCATTCAGACATATCTTACAATGATTTTGATATAGGATTGAAGTCTCAAATGTAATTTTGGGCAATATCTGACACTTTACAGGTTCAACTTTAATGTAAAAAAAAAAAGTCAGACCATATTTCAGCTGAGTAAAAATTATATAGAAATCGGTCAGCGAATAGGGCACTTAAAGGATATACATGTATCGGGATTTTATCAAACCTTTGTCAGTTTTTTGCTAGTGCCAACAGAGTTACTAGATCCCTCCAAGGTTAGCCTATTACACACTAGATTCTCCTCTCTCTATTTGCCTGGCTCCACTTCAGCGATGAACGCAAGCACCATTCGCATACACTGCTCATACATCGTGTCAAAAGCTTGCTGGCCGCTCTGAAAGAACAAGTAAAAAATACATTGATGAGTGTCAGTGGTCCCCTATCACTTCTAACACGCTTACCCACTAAAAATGTATACTTGTAACAATGATTTAATACAACAAAAATGAAGCCTGCTTCATTCCGAGACACTGCTCTCCGCACTGCTCTCCGCACTGCACTGCTCTCCACTGCTCTGGCCGCTCTGAAAGAACAAGAAAAGAAGACATTGATAATTAAGTAACATTATCAAATAAATACAGTGGCGTTTCTTATGTTAGAATAAAGAAATAAATTGAGTGTGCCCCCAAGCAGTCTGAACACGCTAACCCACTGAAAACTATATTTGTATCAGTGAATTAATACAAAAAGATGAAGCCTGCACCATTCGGAGACACTGCTCATACATGGTGTCGAAAGCTTGCTGGCCGCTCTGAAAGAACAAGAAAACATTGATAATTAAGCAACATCTTATCATAAAACAGTGACGTTTCTTTGGCAAAAATAAGAAAATACATTGAGTGTGCCACCAAACAGTCTGAACATGCTAACCCACTGGAAATTATATTTGCTCATACATGGTGTCAAAAACTTGTTGGCCGCTCTGAAAGAACAAGAAAAGAGAAATCCACAAATATAGAATATTTCAAAACAGATAATAATGTGTATCAATAAACATCTATTCCTAAATTCAAAACACAAATGGAGAAATATCTGCACCAATGTCGACACTGTTCATACTAACATGGTGTCAAAGGCTAGCTGGCCACTCTGAAGGAAAAAGAAAATAAGACTTAAACTCTGTAACATTTTGAAATTAATACAGTGGCTTAGCACCGGGAGGAGGGGGGCCACCACAATAATTCAATGAAAAACAATGGTAGTGTTAATTTGGGGGCTTTGAATAGCTTACAGTGGCTCTGCTTCCTGGACCCCACCCAAAGCAGCTCGCCCTAATGCGCTCGCAGGTTGGAGCAATGGGGCCCATGTCCGATTGGCTCCTACATTTGGGCTTTGAATAGTTACTAGGAAGAAAATAAAGTCTAAAACTGGTTTGATTCTGCATTCATTCACATAGTACGGATCATCTACAATTTCGTCTCCATTCCTGCCGTACTTGCCAATGAAAAGCACTTCTGATTTACTGTTCTCTACTAGATCTTGCAACCCTCACGATTTAATACAGGACCCACCAAGTTTCCATTGGCAATGGGTTTTAAAAAATGGTCTGATTTCAATGTATTCACTCACATAGTACGGATCTTCCACGATTTCGTCTCCATTCTTGCCGTACTTGCCAATGAATAGCACTTCTGATTTACTGTCCTTTGGCTTGACCCTGTTCATGTTCCTGTGGAGAAAAAAATAAAAAATAATAATAATTATCCAGAAAACATGCATGTTTTTTGTTTACCGGGATAACTACTAGAGTATTTAATTATTTATGTACACTGTACAGTAATCAAAGCATTGCATAGCCGATCCAGCTGTCAGTATATCATACTTCCCGGTTCCATGTACAGTGTTATTAGAATGACAATTTAAGCAATATCCAGAAAATATGAATTTTTCATTTTGTTTACCTGGTTTGCAGAGGAATTTGATCTTCACTATATTATATTATGTATATCTCCAGCTGTGATGAATAACAATTAGTTCACAATCTTCAGACAGAACAGAACTTTACACAAAGTGGTGACCAGAAACCAGAAACCAGAAACAGGGGGCCTGAAAAAGAGGAAACACAATTAATTCTGGAATCTCCATAGACTTTGTGCACAACCCACCAGCTCCAGTAATCAATAGCTAAATGGTCTGTTAAAAAATTGGTTGCCCAATCTGGCAAGTAGCATTTGTAACCAGGACTATACATTTACACAATGCTAGAAATTCACCTTTTTGCCTTGTGGCCCAGTCGGGCAAGTAAAAACAAGATTGTTCAACTTTGAGTGGCCCAAAACCTAAATCTGGTGGCCCCAAACAAAGAAAAACATAACAAATTCTGTTAAATTTGGTTGCCCGAACGGGCCAGTAGAATTTAGGATCAATGAAATTTGGTTGCCTGGAGCTAATTTTAAGTGGCCTATAGATGCTAATTTCAAGCACTGCATAACAACTTGCCCTCACAGGGGTATGGCAAGTAAAAATCAGTAGCTACCTAGGCAATTTTTGATGATGATTTTTTTTATGTCACTTGCCTAAAAATATGTTGTAATGTAGGGCTATACAAACCCACTTCCCCGTTGTGGTCGCAGCAACTTCAATTTGTACAGTTTTAGCCACCAAATCTAACCAAAGCCACTAAATCTAACTTTATCCACCAAATATAACCATAGCAACCACATTTAACATAATATAGCCACCCTATATAGGGTTTGGGTTAGTAGTTTGTTTGTTTGCAACCATTTGTGAAAATTGAAGTTAGCAACCAAATAAAATACATTGGCTCCTCAGACAATATCTGAGAGTTATTTTTTGTTGTTGAAACTTTGCCATCAGGGTAAGGAAAAAAAAAACATATATGTTTGCAGAACCCTAATTGAAATTGTGGGGACTCAGAGTGTCTTTTTCTTTTTCTGAGGGGGGGGGGGGGGTTGCCCAGGACTGGATGGCTAGTGCATATTTTTAGCCACAGAAGTAGAACAAATCATATATCTTTTTAATTCTGATCCACAAGGGGAAAATGGTTTATTTCTAGCATAATTGGCTTAAAGGGTACCACCACCCAAAAATAATATTCTTATTATAGAAAGGTAACATCTTTAGTATTCCATTTCTTCAACAAGATCACAAATATATGTTTTCAGAAAAAATATATAATTGGAAAACGCATCACCATACTCAACCATGCGTTCCTGCGGTCTGAATTGCGTAGACTATATGCGTGCACAGCCAGAGCGCTCTGTGCAGAGCGAACGAATCATCCGGGATTCTATTGACGTACGCGTGAAAGCATTGACGCACTCACAAATGCTTGGCCCGTGTGGAACCAGGAAATAGCAGTGGTTCCGTAAGTGGTGGAAATTAATTGCTTTGTTCATGAATTACGCAGCCCTTTGAAAAATGTTGGGTATCTATTTGATATCACAAAACGGTACCAAAAAATATAATGTGTTGTCCTTTGCCTGGTGGTCCCCTTTAATTCTTCTAAATAATATATCAAATAAACTACATACCTGATATTACTGTCATCAAAGCCGAAGATATAGTGGAAGTCGGTAAAATCCTTCTTGGTGATCTGCAGAATAACAAATTGAAAAATAGCATTTGTTTTATTAACATGACTGGTATAAAAACTATTAGAATTCATATTAGCAGCATTGGAAGAGTAATGGAATTGTAAATAGTAGGCATAGTGATCGGCTGTACAAGCAAAACCTGCACTTGTCGGTAAAAATTGAAATGTAGACTTCCATTGCCATTAGAAAAGCCTCATCACAAGCTTTCATTTGATGCTTTGTTTATAACAAATTGGTCAATAATTAGCGAAGATACGATTGTTTCAATTTTACAATCATAGGTCTTTTACACACATTGTGTGAACTTAAAATGCCCATCATTTCTTTAAAACATGAATTACAGACAAGTGCCAGGTTTTGCTATAGCCGGTCACATATTACTCATCATTTCCCTGGAAAATAAATTACTTTTCAAGATACATTCAAAAGAGCTTAAATTAATTTTACAATCCAGCCAGAGTTTGTATTAGAATGAACTACAATAACAGAAAATGACATGCTTACACTGATTTGAGGTGCATTAAAAAAGATTTGAGACAGAATTACATTTGTCAACATAATCCTCATCTACAGCCATGCACTTTTCGGCACACCTCCTGAGAGCCTCCAGGACCTCCTTGAAGAAGTCTCTTGAAAACCCCTTGCAACCTGCAAATTGACATCTTTTGTCTCATTAAGCTGCGTTTCCATTAGAGCGAATTTCCGCCGCGAACATTCGCACGGACCAAATCAGTGTTATTCATATATATATATTATTCATATAACATGGCGAATATTCGCAAGCAAATTCTTTAAATCGCTCCCCAGAGCGATTTTTTCAATAATTTGCTGCGAAAAAAAAAATTGCTGTGGAAATTTGCTTGGAAACGCAGCTTTATGCTACAGAAAATTACAACTCTGGGAGTGTTTCATCATCTGTGGGAAGAGATCTAACGATGGCAGGCTCTGGGGATAGGGAGGAAGTAGCAACAACCCCATCAAGCAGTCAATGGCTTTTACAGGGTCACCCTGCTCTTGTGAGCAGGCACGTTGTCCTGGATCAGCACATGCCTCTCATCAACTTGCTTCAATGCTTAAATTTCTGAATGATTTTTAATGAACACTGCAACATGGACGGCCAGTCTAGAACAAAGGCAAAATAAAACCGACTTGGCTTTGCACCACTGACCACGTGAAGGAAGCAATAGTGCATACACAACATTAGGTAACCAAACTTCCTGCTCCTTCAAGGTCTGGCTATGAACTTATTGCATGCTCCTCTTAAAAGCCTTTCATGACTGACTAAGCTCTGCTCTTAAAATTGGCGATTGAGGGGGCATTGACAAACACTTTCTTTGCAGGCAGAAGTTGTCATTTTATCTGTAGTTCAGCCTACAACATAGGTCTGTGCCCATATTCATAAAATCCTGCTATCTTAGTTCCATGCTTATTCTGTTCTAGACCATACCGTTTGGTGAACAAGCAATTTTGGTAGTTCCCAATTATGGTTAGCTGGGTAAGATTTTGTTCCACTAATTTTACGCTAGTTAGTCACTTTCTAAAGGATGATGTTAATCGCCAATCGTTATTCTCCAATGTCATCAATAATGCAAATAGCACGTAACTAAGTTAGTTAGCTAGTACCCAGTAGGGTTTTACAAATATGGGCGGAGGTCTTCCCATATGCTTTTCTTCCAGGTGGCCAAAATGATACACCTGATTTATAGACTTGTGTGTAGAATACCAACTCTAACCCTACCTGGCGTGCTATATGACCACTGCGCTTGCGTCCGTTTCTTATCAGAGTTGCATTTGTCCTCTCGTCCGGCTCACTACCTATCTCATACGTGGATGTAGCCGCGCTGTCGATCCTCCAGTCCGATGCAAAACCCTTTTCTTCCGCTAGCTCCCTGAAAAGAGCTTCGGCCGTTACCGACCGACAAATGTTTCCTGCACGAAAAAAAACAAGAATAGATATTTTTCACAAAGGCGTCCATGAAAAGAACACATAACCGTACCTGGCGTGCAATGTGATCACTTCGCCTGCGTCCGTTTCGAACAAGGACTGCATTTGTTCTCTCATCTGGCCCATCACCGATCTGATATGTTGAGGTAGCGGCGCTGTCTATCCGCCATTCCGAAGCAAAACCCTTCTCTTCAGCTAGCTCTCTGAAAAGCGCTTCAGCTGTCACTGATCTACAAATGTTTCCTTAAAAAGATGTACAAAATACAATCATAGATTATTAAAAAGGTGCCAATCAATGCATACATTGAATGATACAACACAGATCAAATTAACATCACAACTTGGTCAACTTAAGCCAGGCCTAAAAAAAAAGGCCTTGTAAGCCAAAGAAGGGAGTCGAGCCAACATCTGTATCAGGTATAGACTTTTTTGTATCTGCCACAGTATGCAATTATGTTGTGCACTGTAGCATATGTAGACAAGTAAAAATAATATATTAAATACAAGATAAATCTGCAATGTTAACTCACCCTCATATAAATCCATACCTAAATAATCACTTTATCCACAGGTGGTTTCAGTTTTGGTCCACTAATTCCTCAGAATTTGGGTTATTTAGTAGTAATCAACTCTAACCCAAGAGCTGTGTTGGTACCAGTGCTGTAGGACTCGAGTCCAGACTCTGACTCGAGACCGGTCTCGAGTCCATATTTCTCGGGACTTGGACTCGGACTCGAGCCACTAAGACTCGGTCTCGGACTCGGACTCGACCAATGGTGACTCATGACTCGGGCGAAAATCGGGCCAAGACCGGCAACGAGACCGGCATTTTTCCCATTTCCCCACGTTTATTTATAATTCATAAAATTACCCCAGCACAAGCAAAAACAAAACCCGTTGTTCTGGCGTACCTTGCTCGCTTGAGTGTGGCATTCTGGAAAATGATTGTATCATCGCCTCAACAAGCTATTATATGCCTAAATAGACGTTGAGATTAGTCGTTTTATGTTTTGGAACACGTAAGACACGGTCAAGTATTACGGCCAGAACGTGAATTAATTTACGAAAGCCTGATAATGATGCGACGAAAATTGAACAACGAGCAATACGCGCGCTATTGTTAGTGTGTATTCAGCTGTGTGCTGAGAGAATGGGCTGATATGACGAGCAGTAAGTGCGATTTATCAGGCACTGACTTGGTAAAAATTGAAAAGAATGGGAACCTTTAGGGAACCTAAAACAAAAACTACTTGACCAAAATGACTGTTCTAAGTATCGTTTTTCATTGGAAAAGATACCATATCCTATGGACATATCATTTTATTACTATATTTTGGGAAGTGTCCCGTTCCGTTTTTTGGGGGCCACCCTGTATTGCAGTATATAACCATCCAATCTGATAACAAAATCATCTAGTTCAATTTCAAACTTCAATCAGGTCATGATAGATGCATGCGACTAAATAATTCACACCAATTTCAAGAAATATAATTTTCAAGTATAGCACCAGTCCCTTCAGTTTCAGTCAATTATGTAGCGCCTCCCCCACCCCCCCCCCCCCCCATGATAAATTTGAATTACGTTATTAATCAGTATTTCTTTTCTTTCCAATTGGTTCTTGACAGTGATTGCTCTTCATTGCTTCTTAGGATGATATCTTGCTCATGATAACTCATCTGTTCATAACTGACAGTTTATGGCACAAAACGTGAATTTTCAGATATTTGATATTTTTTGCTAAAAATTGTGATCTTAAAAGGATTAGAAAATTGCTGAAATTCATGCTTAACTTCAACAATGATTACTTTTCAACAACTTGACTGTTTGCACATAAAGTTATATCCCATTAATCCATTTGACAGTGAACCGTAGGAAAATATATGCAGCAGTTCCTTATCCACTGTATTTTTGGGAAATTTAAGGGTGACAAAGATCAACTAAATTCTTGTCCCGTCTGTCACACTTTTTATGAACTTTTTATCCTGCATAGACATCAATAATTGAATTTGTCTCATATACTCTGTAATAATAACCTTTGACATTGCCCAAAATCATTTCTGCAGATAACTCTTTGTCATTTCTTTGATGGTGTCTATTATGAAGATAACTGTTGTAGTAAGAAGAGTTAAAATATATCTGACAAATGAAAGTTTACAATGAACCAGACAACTATTTATGTTATAGAGAGTTCACTGTAAGGCATTTATCATAATGGAACTGATGTGACATAAAAAGAATTGCAATTTAAGATTTTCCCATTGGGACTCGGACTCGGACTCGGACTCGGATGTCCGGGACTCGGGACTCGGATGTCCGGGACTCGGACTCGGACTCGACTCGGACTCCAGGGACTCGGACTCGGACTCGGACAGGGTGGACTCGACTACAGCACTGGTTGGTACATCACTAGCAAAGCTAAATAGTAAACTGGTCTTAACTGGCCAGAGAGGGAGGAAGACTACCACCAATAGGGTTCTCTACATACATGTACATACTGTACTTGTAATATGTATTAGCTATTGCTAGCAGTAGGGAGTGCAATCACTGGCAGGGAGTTTGGATCGTTTTTCCTCAGTTATTTTTGGATTTCAACTCTGGATTATAATTTTTTACCAAGAGGTATGACTCCTTTTAACATATTCATTCCAGTAAAGACTAATTTCTAGTGATAAATATTACAAGTTGTCTGCATTTTGATGACTTTCTAGTCTAGCATATCAGTATTGAATCTTCACATACTGGAAATACTGTATACCAGTGCAAGGGGCTTATACAGTAAGCCCCTTGACTTGCAGGGGTGCATCCGTATGGTATACGGAAGGGTTGGATGATGTCCACAGTCCTGTTGCCAATTTGAAATGATCAATGAAGACCACTCTTCTCTACACATGGTATCGTGTCCTATTGCCGGACACTTAGTTTGACGGCACAAAACAAGCATTACCGTAAACCGGGGTGACTTTTGCCACTTTTTGAATATTTTCTTGAATAATTTTTTCATAATTATTTTTTTTTCACAAATTTCTTCCATAATAAGGGTGTACTAGAAAAGGTCTATCCACTGCATATATATATTCTTCCCTTCTTGATTTTTATTTTTCTTTATTTTGTTGGTCGAAGACTGGCAAAAGTCACCCCGGGTGTCGGGGTGACTTTTGTCGGCACACATTTTTTGGTTTTTAATACAACACTTTCAATATTTTTCTTTACTAATTTTCAATTTCAATTTCAACATCAAAATGACAAAATATTCAAAATTAATATCACAAATTAGATAACACATTGTTGCATATATACGGCGGAGTAATATCAATAATAGTATAATGAATAGAATTGGAAATATGGGAAGTCCGCAAAGCAAAAGCTTGAAGAATGGACAACCCGTTGCAAAAATGTAAGTATAATGTTCTTTGAAAATACACTGAACCTCTTTCTCCTATTGTTTTACTTTAAAATACATGGTTTTAGTAAAAAAAAATGATATTACAATAGGATAATGCACAATTTTCCAAATCTTCAAAATGTACATTAAGAGACACGGATTTTCCGCGATCGCGGAAAATCGCGGAATTGACCATATGAAACGGAAAACGGAAAAAAAACAAAAAACCAAAAAAAACAAAAAAAAAATCTTTTTTTTTTTTTTTTTTTTTTTTTTTTTTTCTTTTCTTTTTCGGAGCCCGTTCCGAAAAAAACGAAACCTGGACCCGATGGTGACGGTCGGGAACCAGTGTGACGGACTGAACCAACTCAGCCTTAATCATTAATGAATAAATGTTAAAGATATTTACTCTCTGCCTCTGGCCTGTGGTAAGTCCTTCCCGATATCAGGCATGACACATTCCCCCCAAATTTTGATGATTTGTGGGTGAAAATCATGATTTTACCCTACTCATTGAATTTTGTATGGAGTTCTATGTAAACGGAATTTGCAGTTTTTCACATGTACAAAGTCTATGGCAAAACGGAATTTCCGTTTTTCAGGCAGGTAAAAACGGAATTCCAGATTTTCTGAAACGGAAAAGGCCTTTTTTTTAAATGGAAAATCAGTGTCCCTATACATTGCTTTCCCCTATCTCAAGTCTGATAACAGTTCAAATAACTTCTTCTTATGTTACTAGCTCTATCAGTGAATATTACTGCAATTTTCATGGAGATTTAGTTCTAAGAATGCTAGATTCACATCTTAGCATTTCGTCTCAAAATTTTCCTCGCCACAAGATGACTACTACACTCCTGTATTTTGGTTCAATGTACACTGTTATTCCTTTAAATAATTATAAATAAAAATAAAACTGAAAATTATTCTTGAAACATAATCTAATTGATCATAGGCCAAAGTAAATTATATTTCTGATCACACTGCATTCATAATGCGAAATTTATACAAATCTGAAATATGAGACATAACCACATTATTGCCTTTTCATTTTGTGTGTGACATTTGAAGGCGCAATAGCCTAAATGCGATTTTTAGAGCTTGCTTGATATGCACTGAATATAAACTCATAATTACATTACATTTTGTTTCCTATTTACAACTCTGTAACCAAAAACATAATAATTCTATTCTGGCCAAAGTCACCCCGAGCTTGCAGCAAATAGCCCGGGGTGACTTTTGCCACAGCCATTTTGAAAAATCAGAGGGAGGGTCGATGAAGTTAGTGCATTGGCAGTTTGGTACACCCTTAGTGTACGTTATCTGACATATTTGCTTGATTCTCCATTTTCTGTAGAGACTCAAAAGTTTGACCACCATATCAATCATGCGCTTTATTTTTCATACAAAAAACAACAACAAAAGCACAGAGGGTAAGCCGTTATAAAAGAACGTTATGAATTTTTATAATGTTTATACATTAACCTATAAGAATATGTAAACATATTTTCAGAAATTTGTTCAAGTAAGAGAGCCTCAATGAAAATACATTTTTCTCACAGGGTGGCAAAAGTCACCCCGGCGGCCAAAGTCACCCCGGTTTACGGTATATAGATGCATATAATCAAAGTGGAAATTATACAAATAATTACAAGCAGCTGCATAAGCCCATAAATAACACATTTGATGTAAAATATCTTCAAGAATTTACCAATTTTTCTCCAAATCAACTTTCTTGTAAATCCTTCCAAAAAAGAAGCCTCTTCCCGATGGCCAAAGCAAAATTTTGTGTTGTATTACCGAGCATGAATGTTTTGCATGCGATTGTCATTTCATGCGCGCTGCCACAGCCTAGGCCTGGGTGCGGCAAAACGTGCGTAAAACGCCTCTCAGTCTCAGGACCATAGAAGTAGTATATAAATAACTAGAAGAGAATCTACGCACTGCGCGCTAATTTTCCCATAGCCTTAACACGCAGCAAACATGGCCGGTTAGGGAAACTTCATGGACTGGCTAACATGGAATGCTGGGTATTTTGTAGTCTATGATCTAAGACCCTCGATCGCATGTTAAAAATAATCCCACCACCCATAATAGATAGCCGCCAACGAGAGAGATCTGCACAACAGCAGTGATGGCTGCCAGCCGAGGCCTCGTGAGCAGCGATCACTGAAGTTACGCAGACCTCTCTCGTTGGTCGCGGTATGTTCAGCATGCGATCCAGGGTCTCGATCCTAGACTAAACGTATCCCAGAATTCCATGTTAGCCAGTCCATAAAAGTTTCCAAGATTAGCGCGCAGTATGACCCCCCTGCTCAGGACGCTTATCACTAAGTAAGAACAATTGCTGTGAACAGATAGAGCAAATCAAGGCATACCTTCAGTACAGGTGAAATTAAGTTTTTGGCTTGAATTTTTTTCCTGGGATTTTGTTAAAGGGATCTAGTAACTTTGTTGACATGTGCAAAAAGTGATGAATGATTGATGCAATGTATATTGTTGTTCTCGCATATGTCCACGGGGTATTGTGTGAAAATTTCGAGTCAAATGGACATTGTATGGCCAAGTATTAAGTAATGAGCGAAAATGCAAAGTGATATTTAGTCACTCACTGCACTCACTTTGTAAACGGAAGAAAAACTCGCCCGGAGTTTTTCTTATCTGAATACTTCAATCATACATATCTTTGTAACAAAAGGGAAATTTGAAAAACCGAAACCTGTCCCGTGATTTATTGTTAATACGAATACAACAAGGTAAGGAACCCCTAGAATTAAAATTTTATTTTGAGGATTTGGACAATGTTACGAAGTCCCTTTAAGGGCCGTCTGTATGCCAAGCTGTTTAAAATTGTATGAAGAGCAACTTAAAACATGTTTTAGGGCTATAGAATGTGGGAGTAAAAAGCGTCTCTCCGAACTGTTTTTCCAGGCATAGATATATTATAGACATTCGTCTTAACTCTTACTCTTACCACATCTACACTGTAAGATGGTTCTGTATATACATACAGTAACCATTTACCTTACACTAGTGCTTATCGTGGTCGAAGCTACCTTTCCGATTTTTCTCTCTCACATACCTTCTCTTTCTCACTTCTTTTGCGCTCCAGCTATATATAGTTGCATAGTGCAACATTTGATCATTTTTTATTATACAAATTTTAATCAAAATACGTTCTGCTATGCTCACCAAATCTGCATTTTCAGCGGCAAAATTTTGGTGCGTCCGTCTTCCTTCGGGAATTGGCAGGAAAAGGCCGACTGTACACGCGCCAGCTATGGCTGGCTATGGCATAACCATGTAAACATGTGATAACATGTAAACATGAAAGTTCGTTCAACTAGTCTTTTACAAGGCGTAATCATTTAGTCACATGAATGTATGTTGGTAGCAGAGCGTGATGACATTGGTTCACATAATTACGGCGTTAATAGTCAACGTCTTGATGGAAGGTCAACATCCGATCTCGAATGGTCGACACTCGAAGAGAGTGCACAGTAGCAGCGTCACGTAACTAAACATCGCTATGCAATGCATTGTGTCGCATGTACGTAATTGCAGCGTAGCGAGCGCACTCGGACACGAACCAGAAAAAACCGAGTCGCCATTACAACACAGTCAGCATGCTAGAAACGGGTATTCACGTCGACGTTAACGCCAAATGAGGTAAATTTACACATTTTGGACAAGAATTTTCATTTTGAAAGTTCCATCTGGAGTGAAATGGTGAGTTAATGCATAAAACAAATATATTAGCGCCTGATTGTGATCGATAATGGTGATGATGCTGCTTACTGAAGTAGCATGATTTTGTGTAAGATGTGGTGCATGTCAACAGCACGTTCGAACACGTAAGTGAATGGCGATGAGTGTATGTGTGACTCTTACTAAGTTAGACGGCCTTAGTGCTTATTTTCTTTGGGAAATGATGAGAATTTTGTGCTGAACTGTGGATGTGAACATCCATTTATTATTCTTCATTAATAATTTTAATGCCGACTTTTAATTTAAATTCAACTTTCAAAATTTGAATGTTCTTCCTATGTGAATTTGCATGCATTTCACACAATCAACTTACTTGTTATTATCATACTGGTGGCTGTCGCACGTAATGCGTGTATAATGAGTAGCTGGCGCGTAATGTCTGTACGGCTTCACACGCATTTATAGCGTACTATGTGCGACCAAGTAAGTGTTACGTCGTGTGAACGATAATCAAACAAAAATTTACCACGTATGGGACTGGGCAATTTTAATATCAATTCATTCATTCATCACTGCACTTTGTGTGCAGCCAAATCAGTTAGGTATTGTTCATTCAATCGTCGGTAAAACGTCAATTCAATACTCACCTAGACATACAAACAGAACGGACTTGTTTGAAGCTGATGCCATGTTGCCTTTGCCCTGTTCTATTCCGCTCTCTTCGCTTCGTTCAGATAAAATAATCGGTTCACGCGTGATATCGAATCGATCTTGAGACTTGAATGACAACAACTAACTGCAATCGATCATTGAATTATATAATCGATCGAAGTTTTAGATTTTGTAAACTCGAATGGGTACGTCTACACGTTATATCATTTCTTTTAAAATAAAAAATAAATGAAACAAATCGATTGCAATTTAAGATTGGTTATATGAATTGAGAGTTCAGGTTTGATCAGATCAAGTTTAAATGTCATAATAATTATACGCTCTTTTTCAAATTTGAATTACCTCATACAATAAAAAAAAAACTTGGGGCACCCTCGAATAAAGCTCAACAATCCCTTTAAAAGGATGGTGGACCTACACACACGGTAAACCATTTCCGGTCATACAAATCCTTTTCTAAATTTTCTTTCGGATCTAAACAAAAACGGAGAATTGGTATTTACCTCTATTTTCCATAAACCATACTTATACGTAAACTTCCACATTTGATGATCTTCTTTTTTTTGCACGAGTTCTTGGAATCCCGAATCGCAGCCGCCCCCCCCCCCCCCCCAAGCCAAAAAGTGTGGGGGGGGGGGGGGGGCAAAACGCGTTTTTTTTTGTATCGGTCTCGACCGCGGCCGCGAAAAAAACGACGCCCCCCCCCCCCCCCCCCCCCAATTCCAAAACTGCTTTCGGCGCCACTGCGTGTAGAAGTGGCAGGAATTGTGCACTTATCAGTAACAGTAAGCGACATTCTAGCGAAATTCTAGCGTTTAATTTCCCATTGTTTCCAATATGTATATCTCTAGGTTTTTACATTATATTATAATTCATTTGCAATGATTTGTTGGAAGCAAGAATAAATAGGAATTGAAACAAATTCACATAATTACAATCGAGTAAGTTTTGCGATAGTAAAACGATATGTGGATTAATATTTTGTTATATTATATTAAGAATAAATGATGACTCTATAACTAATATGTCAAAAGATAACGAGATAATAATCAAATATAAGAAATGTTAACAAACAAACAAATTGGTAACTAGGACCCTACAAGAATAGCAACTATTACCCACTAATTACAAGGACCATGCACAACCTTACTGAGAGAAAATAATACAAATGCTGTATCTGTTCTAGCATTTCACCAAAATTATAATTATAATCTTAATCTCATGTGAAATGATACTAATGCTACTGATGTTTAACAGTTTTTAAAGCAAATCCGTACTACTCTAAGAAAATCACCAGACCGGAAGAATCCATGCAAGAAGAAGATTTAAAATAAATCGGAAATATCTTAATTCGTAGTATAGTAAGCCAGGCGCACACGGAGCCGACTAGCACTTGACTGGGGAAAAAAATGGAGTCCTGAGGCAGAGCATACTGAGTTAATCAGGCTGAAAACCAGTCGGATCGGGTCGAGTCGGCTCTGTCTGCGCCGGGCAGTGGTCTTTCGAGACAAGTATTAGTCTAGTGGGATTTCTGGAAAATGTGCATTTTAGGAGCATTTGGGAGTAAAAGTTGGGAACCAAGATATTTCACATAATTTAGGGGTGCTGAATCCGATTAGCCCTGTGCTCAAGCGAAATATTAAGTTTTTGAACATCTAATTTGCCTAAACAAACTGGCCGCCAAAATGACACCTTTTTAAGCTTGTAAAACAAGTTTGTTCAATAACTTTGCAACCAGGCGAGCAAAACTTGCATATTAAATGTCTAGAATGATGATTACTATCAAAAGGAACATGCATATGATAACTCGGATGTATTTAGTGTACACGAAGACACATACATATGCAAATTAGTAGCCGCCACTACAGAAAAGTCTTACAAAACAAGTTATTTTGGGGCAATTTAAGCCTACTGAATATAACACTGATAATCAGTGTCTTAATCATTCCTGCGAGTCAAATAATTGAATGAGATCGTTTCATTGAATCACCAGTAGTATATTTTGCTTATATACAAATAGAATTGGAATATTAAAAATGGCCTCCAATTGACGCTATATATTTGAGCGGATAGAAACGTGTTTATTATAACTCGGTAACTAAGCTAGAGTAAAACATACGAAGAAGCGATGCGCAGATGTATGTTTTCAATAAGGGACGTCAAAAGGATTATTCTGATGATGGTCACTCATCCATGACTCGACGGACCAATTTAATTTTCACACATAAGTTAGTCAATAAATGTAGGAACAATCCTGCCGAGTTATTTTGCTAAAAACCTTTTCGTTAACAAGTTATGTTATTTGATTAAGGGGGACATAAGGGGGACAAAGTGACATTTTTCTTTTAATGTGTGCTCACTCATGCATGGCATGGCGGATCAAATTAATTTTCACAGAGACGTTAGCCAATAATTTTAAAAACATTCCTGCCAATTTATGTTGCTCAAACTCTATTTGTTAAAAAGTTACGCCATTTTGCTTCGGGAGGAAGTTACTTTTTTGTTGTGTTTATATACTCCGCAAAAAAAGAAACTGGACACTTGTATAAGTTGAAATATTTCATATTAATGTACGATAAAGTGTACATTATCATATATCAAATTAAAGGGAATTTAGTCCTCTACATGCAGGGTATAAATTAAAGGTGTAATCGTTCATGCATGAAATACCATGGTCAATTAACACTAGCAAGGTCTGTTTTCAAAAATAGCAAAACAATGGAGGACCACACCATTCGACTGAAATGATAGTAAGCGTTTCACTTAAAACAAGATGAGCGGTGCAAGTAAATTATGACATTATTCAACTTTATTGTTATGAAAAAACTCTGAAAATACACATTTGTCAATAAAACAGGGCCAGGTTATGAGAGCATTATCATACTGGTCTGTATTACAGGCATGACGCTTGTCTATTTCATGTGTCCCCTGCAATTTTAACCATAATTACCTAGAGAAATGTCATGTTAAAGACTGCCCAAATGTTTGACCAAGGGTGACTTCAGGTTTTGAAGATCTTTGGACTACGGTATAATTATTCTTGAGAAGAATTTATACCATTTTCATGCTGAAATAAGGGCACAAACTGTGGTTTTGACTAATAAAGCTTTGCCATGGAATTCCCCATTTTGTTACTTTTGGATGAAAATAACACCTATAACGTTCACAATTTGTCTTCATTTATACTCTTTATTGAGATGAAGATAGAAAAGGTCAAATTTGTAATGAAAAATTATGCCATCTCATGAATATAGCGTTTTAGATTATGCTTATCAACATTTATATGGTTGAGTGGATGTTCCAGTGTTGCTATTTTTGAAAACAGACCTTGGTGTGGTTAATTGACCGTGACAAGTCATGCATGAATGATTTCATCTGAATTTCATGCGAATATTGAAGAGGGTAATTTTATCTTTAATTTGATATACAATATCATATATTTTATCGTTAATGAATACAAAATATTTGGTCTCATACAAGTGTCCAGTTTCTTTTTTTGCGGAGTATATTAGGATTTAACTAAACTGGTAACTGGTATTTCTGATTGATTGAAATCAGTGAAATACATCTGCACATATCCTGTTTGGAGAGTGTGGTTAACGAATATCAAAGCACACAAATCAATTTATTTATTGAAGATTTCACCAAATTGGTGTCAGGTAGTAACACGATGTTTAATGAAAAGAATTAAGCTTGTAGTTAAAAGCAAAAGGGACCTTTGGACTATGTTTGATATATATAATGATAATGCAAGTACGATTTTACATATTTTAGTACTTTGTACTTTGAACTAAATCTGCATATATAGGCCCTTTTCTGATTAATGACCGATACTGAGCACGAACAGTCAACATACTTATCACATACTTCACCAAACTGGTAACAGGCAGTCACGCGATATTTAATATGATTAATAAACCTTGTGGTTCAAAAACCGTTGCCCCTATTGTGGTATAATCGTTTAGTTATTGAGTGAAGTTTTAACTAATATGATTCATTTACAGTTTTATATAATCGTACTGCAAATAATAAGCAAATAATTACCGTTGGTGAAGGCAATGGCACAATCTATCACTTCCGAGGCAATCTGGATGTAGCTATCTTTCCGAAGCGAAGCTGAGGAAAGATAGCGTATACATTCAGATTGCCGAGGAAGTGATGGTTTGCCATTGCCTGAAACCAAAAGGTGATTATTTGCTTTATATTCTACATTGGAAACATTTCACTGGTAGCTAGGTCTACGAGAAAGACAACTTAAACTGTTTTTAATGTCTAGGCCTAGACTAGTTCTAACAACACTAACAGTAACACTACAGTTACCGGCACTACTAGACTTTGATCTACTTACCAACAATGGCTATTCCAATATAAAATGAAAGTGAACTCCAACTCCAAGTCAGACTCCAAGAAAATTGTAATCAATGATGATGAAACACTAAAACAGTTCATAAGTCAACGTTCTAAAGTCTAAACGTCAGAGTCATGGCAAGCGGTGTACGATACATATTGCAAAGTACGCATTACATTTGTAATTCGCGCAACACACACACATCCGCGGTTGCATTGAATTGACCGTGCATTTTGCATGCAGTGTGTGGTTATTCAAATCCCGTATTAAATGAAGCAGACGGTACCGTACCCGGTACTACCATACCTACAATACAACGGCAGTGTTGGAGTCGTCTTCTATGTATGGTCTGCTGAATAGTGCGGAATGTGAATACACACTCTCCACAGCAATTCAATGCAACCGCGCGCATAGAGTTATCGCGCCACTTATTGGTATTCAATTCAATGGCATGCAACCGCGGAGTGTAGATAGTACTTTTTATCTAGTGAGTGCAACGCACTTTCACCCAAGATATCTACAGAGTGTAACGAATGGGCAAAACTATATTTCATCACGTGATTAACTTTTGACCAATCGTAGAGCAAGATTCTTAGTATGTGGAATATAATGAAATATATCGAATGTGTATGTAACGGATAATAATCAGACTATTTATACCTCTGACATTAACATAGGCAGCAGATAAGATAATGTACAAATAACTCTGTACAAAGGCTACACTTCTTCGACTCAACATCACCTTTGCTAAATGTTCGCTTTTTGTTCATTTTATTTTCGGTTATTTTCTATTGTATTTTCCTGTGTTTTGATGTCTTAGAATTAATATAATTTAGCTGTTTAGCTTGTTCAAGCCAAAATACAGCATTGTAAAGGTTTCGGAAACAAACTCTATTTCTTTATATACATCGTTGAAAGAATAGTTGAGTTTTGGTATAGATGGCGCTACACAGAATATATTTTGTGACTTAATGAACAACCGAATATAACATTTGAAACGGCAAAATTGGTTCAGAAACGGCTGAAATATATACTGTATTAACATAACCTTGTATAACAATAATTGTTGGGTCCAACAAGTATTCGATAATTTTGAACCAGCCGTTAAACATGTCTAAAAATGCTTCCTCTTTTCAACAAATTCATAAGAAGTTTTTGAATTGTTGTTGATTGTCTTTCTTGCTAATCAGTTTTTGAACAAAACCTCATATGCCCAATATTCTATGAAAAATGGTTGAAACCAATGAGGCTTTATGGAGCGTCCTTTTCGAGAGCAGTTGGAGAAACACATTTATAAACGTAATACTTTGTCCTTACATTTAAGGTAAGGACGAATTAAAGTAATTTGTCTGCCATTTTGTTTATGCAAATTAAAGGTGTTTTTGAGTATATAATACTACTAATGATTTCATACATGTTCTGATTTGATCAATCATTATAATTCTAAACTTGGTTTTTAGTAAGTCACTGTTTATTGCATTCATTGTTATTAGGCCTTACTTACGAAATATGATCCATTTTGTACCATTTGTCAGTAATGGCGGCCACTAATTTGCATATCTATAAGTCATGCATGTCACGTCATTCATCAGAACAGTCTTATTGACATCCCTTCTCATCGAAATAATGAATATGCACATTGCGTATATGTTTTGTTCGGTTAGTTGCTGAAACATTTTTTTATCAGTTCAAAATGGTGGAAATAGCGTCAATTGGCGGCCATTTTGAATGTGCTAATTATATTTGTGTATGTTATATGAGTAAATCATACAATTGATAATTATTTCATTCGCATAAAGTGTTTAAGACAGTGATTATAATTGTTACATTGAGTAGGTCTAAATTTCCCCCAAATAATCAATTTTGTACGACTTTTCTGTCATGGCGGCCACTAATTTGCACATTTGTGCATCTTTTTTCCACTAAATACATCAGCGTTATCTTATTTATGTTCCTTTTGATATAAAACATAATTTTAGACAGTAAATTTGCAGATTTTGATCGCCCGGTTGCAAAGTAATTGAATAAACACGTTTTACAGGTTTTACAAAGGTGTCATTTTGGCGGCCATTTTGTTTATGCAAATTAGATGGTCAATAACTCAAAATTATGCTTGGGAACAGGGTTTATTGGATTCAGCACCCCCAAATTATGTAAAATAGCTTGATTCCCAACTTTTATCCCCAAATGCTTCTAGGTTCTTATAAAGAGCTCTTTTTCAGTAATCCGTCTAGACTATATTCTTTGAACGTGTGTCGTTCTATAATGTTTACGATGTGGTTTAATGATTAGGACAACTTCTTGTGCAGAAATTGTCGGTCAAAATTACGACTTCATTGGCGTAGTCAGTCAAAGTGAATAGATCACCATACACTATATATACCTGTTTTACCTAAACCTAGCATTCGTTAATGTTATGGAACTGACAAAATATGTATACTTAGTACTATTTATCCATTTACTTCACATCACATTTATAGTTATAACATATAACTAACATAATGTTTGCAAAAATCATTAACTTTTCTTCATAGTTCTTCATTTGAACCCTCCGTGATAAAGTGAATTGCATATGATAGTTAATAACTACGACGTTGACTTATTTGAATCGATTAATTATGCATAATCCACGGTGATCGATCATTGTTTGCTAATTGTGTCATGATCGATTACGTTGGGCGCTATACTACAATGCTATAAGGCGATCTAATGATGGATTAATAACCTTCTTAGTTCCAATTAAACTGCAGGATTCCCCGGGGGGGGGGGGGGGCACTCATGTATAATGTGAGACGGGTATGTGCCGCTTAAAAGAACCCCGTTTTCACACCCGATTGCCGCTCCAAAGATACCCGATTTTCAAAAATTGCCGCTCCATAGACCCCCGGAATGATTTGGCTAGGTAGTTGAGTAGCCTCAAGTCCATTATTCTTCTTCTAGTCAGCTCCTTGACCACCATTTAAGGGTATCCCTAGGTCTTTGGTAGCTCCAAGTTCATGTATTTTGCCCGTATTTGGTAGTTTTAGTCTGCTCCTTAGTCCCCTTAACTCCCGTTTCAGGGTTTTTGTAGCTCCAAAGACCCTATATTTTGTGCTTGTAGTCAGCTCTTAAGACCCCTATTTCAGATTTCCGTGCGGCACACCCCCGTCAAAAAATAATTCGAGTGCCCCCCCCCCCCCCCCCCCCCGGGCAGGATTCCATTTCTGAATATTCACGCAGTTATTATGTTTGGGATCATGTGCAGGTCTGCTAGCCAACCGGGTTAACACCCTACTCTTTTCGAAAAGTTGACTAGGTTCTTAGCGCGGCAGCCTATTGTATTAATGTTATTCCAATGCATGTTCCTACTGCATGCGCTGTATAAATACCCATTATTAATAAGTTTGGCTGTCTGGTACACGGGACCTCCATTATTTTATCGTCCTATCCGAGGGACGGAGTGTTTTCCGTGATTCCTTATCCTGTTGAAATCACGTGGGAGGGTAATAACACACAACGGGAGTTAGCTCGAATTTATTGCGTGATGAAAAACGAAATGTCCGATGGTCGTGATCGAACCAGGGATCTCTCGACGTGTCTAAAGCCCTGCGCAGACAGAGCCGACTCGACCCGATCCGACTGGTTTTAATCAGGCTAGAGATGGGCCCGGTCGGTCGGAGCAGATTTATCGTGTTGAATCGGCCCCAACTGGCATCCGACTGTCTCTCGACTGGCAAAATGTGTGTCGCGAGGCACTGAAAACTGAGCCGATCGGAATGACAACCAGTCGAGTCGGCTCTGTCTGCGCCGGGCATTAGTCAGACTAAAAAATCAGACTCGCATCCATTCATGTTTCTATATTAGTAGTTAAATAGAAAGTTGAGTTTTGGTAAAGAGAGTACAGTTTTGGTCAAATTGAGTTTTAGTAACCAAAACCTGCACCATTACATTACAAACTCCACCATGGTCGAAAGGAATAACGGTACACAAAATACAAATGACTAAGCAAAAAGCCTGTCCCTCTTTTACAAAACGTCTGAACAGATTCCAGTTGACGGATGAGGATGAATGTAACGCACACAAAAAATCAGATCGAACAGCCCTGTAATTTGTATTCTCCATTAAACTATATATCGGTTAAGAAAAGAGTTTAACTGATTTAGCGTAATATTACAATAATATTGTACTTATTCTTGTAAAGGTATTGTGAAGCCGACATTTGTAAAGGTATGTCACGAACAAAAATTAAAAAAATTAAGAATGTATACTAACATGTAGTCAGTTTAAGCGAGGTTTGGTTATTTTGTACAGTATTCGGTCATCCATTGTTATATATGCGCGGGTCACATAGCTAGCGCGGGTCACGTAGGGGTCACGCATAGCGTTGTGGTACTCCGCGGAATCCGTGTACGAACTTCCTCACTGGGTGAATATACGTATAGTGCACAATTAACCGTTGGACGATGGTTTATTAGTTTTAGCTCTATAACTCCACGAAAAAGAGATTTCAAGCCCTAATTTGTTCAGGCATGCAATTAAATGACATTTTCTTTCATATAAGACAATAATCTCGCAACTTTTGAAATGTGGCTTGCAAAAGATGGGCTATACAAACTTGTATAGACATTAGACGTAGAATAATACAAATATCCGAAATTTGAAGACCAAATAATATTTACTGGCCAATTTAAAAATACACGGAATTGTATGGGTTTTTTCGACTATCGCACACGGGGGCACATTCTCATCTTTTACGACGTCAAATTGGACACTATTTGAAATGTCAGTTATTGTTATTTATTCAGAAAACTTCAGCGTATTTGTCAAAAGGTTTGCGGCATACCACAGTACGAATAAATCAAGCGCAATGTACACAAGTATTGACAAATAATTGAGAATTTTAATTACAATAAAGTACAATAATTGCTGGTCAAGTAGAAAGTAATCAAATGTTCAGCTAGCTGCTGATATTAATAATGTTCAAGAGTTCAGGCTATCAGCCAGTGTTTTATCGCGATACCGGTTTACCCGCGGAAGAGTGTCCCACGCTACCGTGCTTGTCGAACCCAGTTCGATGTCGGTGCCCGTCCGTAGCGCGCGGAGACGTGCTCGCGAAGACCCACGTGGTCGTCTCGCTCGAAGATCTGCCGTCGTCGTTAACGCTTCCCGGGGTGACGCTGTTGCCCTCGTCTGACGTTGTCCAGCCTGTGTCCCAGTGTCTGTTGACTGGAGCCCAAATTCCGCCTGAGCGTATGCGGCTGCAAAAATAAAACATCCATAAAACTTGCGAATATATACTCAAGCAGCATCTTCCTGCTGGATTAAATCAATGTTATGAGTAAATAATGACGCAGATTCATGAACTAAAATCATCGTATCAATTTGCTATGAGAACAACAGTTAACTGTCATTACAACTCATGTATCATTACAAAATAGTATATATTCAATTTATCATTCGTTATATTCCATTTTCAATCTATTACTCGTTAAGTAAAGCGCCATGAACCATTTGTATTAGCGCTATATAAGTAATTATATTGTATTGTACACGGAATATTCGATGCAAAGTCTCACTTGTACTACTACAAACTATAATTTCAATTCTCTAAGTATTCCACCACTTGCTGTAAATATTCGCACTTCGTTTAGAGCTAGTGCGTATTATACACCAAAACACATTTACTAATTTGTTCTGAGAGGATTTAACATGGAATATATTTCATACAACGAAATCGTCATTATACACAACTCACAGCTACCTTTGGTTTGTGTAGCCCACGCACAGCACAAAACAATTATAATACTTTGTTCAGAACACACCTCATTTATGCGTTACATTATATATAAAACAGATATACAATTACGTATTCAAAACTTACAGCCATCTGTCGTTTGCGAAGCCTGTGAGAAGCTGAAAACCGATGCTTGCCATCCCGGAGGACTCCGTCTCTAAATTCCACGGTCGTCTGCACAATCTGCTATTACAGCCCGATATCTTGGCAGTTAAATTACGGGGAAAACACTCGCTCTCTCAGCAAAGTACTCGTTCGCCCCGAACTTCCCGCGTCTCTAGACACGCCTCCAATTGGTGGCTAAACAGGTCTGCTCTCTTCCAGATCTTAGTGGCTTCTGCTGTCTCTCAAATCCGCCTCAACTCTCATACCCGGATCACCACATTCACCAGTGTACACATCCCGTTCACCCAATCACAGACTGTGGAGTGTACCACAATTCGCCCAATCACCGATCACCCTGCTATCATGTGACTACAGCGCGCAACTCTAATTGGCCCTAAAACGCGGTAACGACCCCAGCGTCCCGTTACTAGGCGCGGCGCTAATTCATACGCAAATCACAGCCCCGTGTCCGATCGTGCGCACCAATCACAGTGCGACACGCAATCGCGCTATCCCCCACAACTAATAACCGAACTCGCTGCTATGCCGGGCAATCAATAAAACACGCACAAGTTGAACAAGCGCTACCTACTGGAGCGATACACGAAATAATACAATTACAAATCATCATCCGCTCTGCACGTGCTGGGTACTTGCCCACATAAACTAAACAAACTAGTCTGGGCTCAAGTCTACTGTGACAATTTACCCCCTTCTTAAGTTTTTTTTTTCCAAAAAAAAAATTTAATTAATTAATTAATAAAAATAAAAAAATAAATCCTGCAAATCAATTAAGCGGTCGGTTTTCCGCTTTTCTCTCCGCAGAAATTCACATACAAAACTACTTCTTTCAATGCTGCCTACTCAAGTAGTCAGCGCCGACATTATCGGTTCCCTTAATTGCCTCCACCCGGTATTGGTAGGGCTGCAGGGCAAGGGCCCATCTCATGACGCGCCCGTTCGCCACTTTTCCCTTCTTCATCGATCGTAGCGGCTCGTGGTCAACTTCGAGTACGAACTCCCGCCCGTAGAGGTAAGGTTCGAACTTCTGCACCGCCCAAACAACCGCTAAACACTCTTTTTCAATCGTCGAGTAGGCACGTTCACGGGGCAGAAGTTTTTTACTCGCGTAGGCCACCGGAAATTTCTTCCCCTCGTCATCCTGGAGCAGTACCGCACCGACTCCCGCGTCGGATGCATCGGTCCGGAGGATGAACTGCTTCTGAACATCCGGCAGATGGAGGATGGGATCATTAGCTAGTAATGCCTTCAAACTCCGAAACGCTTGTTCTTGCGCGTTCTCCCACCTAACCTCATTCGGCTCTCCTTTCTTGGTCCGATCAGTCAGAGGCACGGCTATCGCAGAGAAGTTGGGGACAAACTTTCTGTAATAGCCTGCTAGCCTTAAGAAGGACCTCAGCTGCTTCTTCGTCCGTGGTTGCGGTGCATTCACAATGGCGTCAATCTTGTCCAAGTTCGGCTTCACGCAATCTTTGCTGACTTCGTGACCCAAGAACTCGATAGTTTCGTGCCCCACAAAACATTTCTTGGGTTTGGCCTTCAAGTTTGCTTCCCTGAGCCTACACATGACTTGTCGTAGCACTTCTAAGTGATGCTCCCACGTCCTAGTGTGGATGAGAATGTCGTCAATGAAATTGTCAACGCACTGAACCCCTCTGAGCACCGTCCTCATCATGCGACTGAACGACGCCGGGGCGTTGACCAATCCAAATGGCATTGTCAGGAACTGATACAGTCCATCCGGGGTGATGAAAGCTGTCATCGGTCTTGCTGCCTCCGTGAGCGGTACCTGCCAATAACCCTTCGTCAAGTCTATCTTTGTGAAGTATCTATCTCCCGCCAGCTTAGCAAATATCTCCTCCTGGTCGGGTATGGGTTCCGCATCTGTGATGGTCGCGGCGTTGAGCTTCCTGAAGTCACAGCAGAACCTGTTCGACCCGTCTTTTTTCTTTACCAGAACCAAGGGCGACGCATACGGTGACGACGATGGCTCGATAACGCCCAGGTCCATCATTTCCTTGACCTCCTCCCTCACCGTTTGCCTCATCGAATGGGGAATGGGGTATGGCCTACTCTTGATGGCCTCGTCATGAGTCAGCCGTATGTCGTGCTCACCAGCAGTCGTCACACCGGGGACATCAGTCAACACCTCCTCGAATTCGTTCAGAAGTCTTTTCACCTGCTCGCGCTGTTTGCCGGTTAACCCCGCATCGATGTTGACATCCTCCACTCCTTGGGTCCGCCGGGTGGTGGGTAAATGAAGCAACGCCTCATTCGACATGCGGCGACTCAGTATTTCGTCATCATCGATGTCCTCGTCCTCGACGACAGCGGTTGCGGCTACGTCGAGCGGTGTACCTGGTCGAGTCTCGTCCCCCGGTTCATCCCTCCGATGGTACCTTTTTAGAAGGTTCGCATGAAGAGTCGTTACTCGGTGCCCCATGTCGACCCTGTAGTCGAGCTTACCGACGGTCCCCACGACTCGAAATGGCCCCTTCCAATGCATGAGAAGTTTGTTGTTGTCCGTTGGTAGAAGCACCAGCACCTCATCGCCAATCTTGAACGAGCGCTGTCTCGCCTTGCGATTGTAACTCTGTCTGTAACGGTCATGTGACTTCCGGAGTTCACCCTGAGCCATCTCCACAGTCTTTGCCATCTTTTCCTTCAGATCCAGCACAAACTGGTACGTTGTCTTCGTCTCTGGTTGAGTATGGTCGTTGGTCCATAGCTCCTTCACGATCATGAGGGGCCCCCTGACGACCCTGCCGTATAGCAGCTCAAACGGAGCGAAACCCGTACTGTCCTGTGGAATCTCACGGTACGCAAAGAGTAGAGCATCCAGATATCGGTCCCAATCGGTGGGCCTCTCCTCGCACATCTTCTTTAGCATGAGTTTAAGTGTGCCGTTAAAGCGTTCCACCAGACCGTTGCAGGCTGGATGGTAGGGCGTGGTGGTGAAGTGGTCTATCGAGATCAACCTGCATACCTCTCTCATGATTTCCGAGGTGAATTGACTCCCCCGATCGGTGAGCATCTCGCGTGGGAATCCAACCCGGGAGAAAATCGCCAGCAATGCCTCTGCAACGGTGGGGGTGTCAATGTTCCGCAGCGCAACAGCCTCCGGGTATCTCGTGGCGTAGTCCACCAATGTTAGTATGTACCTGTTTCCTTTCCCGGTAATCGGCTTGATCGGCCCCACGAGGTCCACAGCTACCCTTCTGAACGGTTCATCGATGAGGGGGGTTGCCCCTAGTGGCACTTTCACTACCTTACCCTTGGGCGAGGAACGCTGGCATCCGTCACACGAACGACAGTAGCGCCGAACATCAGCTCCAACCCCTGGCCAATGAAAGTTTGCGGTGATTTTCTCGAGCGTCTTGTGATTTCCCAGGTGCCCACCAAGGATCGATTCATGAGCCAGAGACATCACGTGACGGCGAAACTTCTCAGGCACAATTAACTGCCATATCACATCAGTCTGGGGGGCAGACAGCCGCCGGTACATGTACTTCCCCTTCATGACGAACATGACACTCTTACCACTGTGACTCACTGTCTCAACCTTAGAGTCAATCTTCCTTCGGACGCCGTTGAGTGAGCTGTCGTTCTCCTGCTCATGTCGAAATTGGTCCGCGGTGACGATCGCGACCTGGCCTGGTACGTTGAGTTCCCGCAAAGGTCTTTCCGTGTTCCGTCGCTGGCTCCGAGTCTCCACCGCTAGTCCTTCCGGGTGGGGTTGCTCCCTTGGCCTCCACTCGCCATCGGGCGCGTTCGGTGGACGGACGCCTGGTACGTTACCCAAAATCAGATCATACACAGGATTGTCGACACCAAGCACCTCAATCGTTCCCGTGAAATAGGGTGTGTCAACATGAACATTCGCTACTGGAAATGTCCTTACCGTGCCATCAATCAGAATGCACGTCCTCTTCTGTTCAGTCATCTGTGACGGTTCGATGAAGTCCGCTCGGGCTACCGCTGTCGAGCAGCCGCTATCTCGAAGCACATCGACCTCACGGTTGTTCAGCAGTCCCCTGGCCACCGGCATGGTTCTCACTGGCTTCGTTCCACCCACTTCACTCAAGCGTCGTACTGCCGGGTCAACAGTCAGTGCATCAGCATCGAGGTTGCAGGAGACACAAGAATCCAAAAGTAAGAATCCTTCCTCACCAGTCCTGTTGCCACGCGTGCTCCGTTTCTGGTCACGGTTCTCGGCCGTAGGACCCGCGGAGTCGCCCTCACGACCCGTCGTCGCATCCTTCCCCTCGCCTGACCGTGGACTTGGTTCGACTAAGCCGGCCCCCAGCTTCTCTGACCTTGGGCGCTTGGTGCAGTCACGTGCCCTATGTCCTGGACTTCCGCAAATGTAGCACACACCCTTGTTTGGTGGCCCACCACCTTTTGGCCTGCTGTCCGGCTGTTTCTGACGACCACCTGTATCAGGACGACGATTGGATGGAACATGTTTATCATTAGATTGACCTTTGCCACCGGGGTGCACATTCCACCCCGTACGTGACTCGATATACCTGTCGGCAGCGTCGATCAGGTGTCCCAGATTCCTAGGCCGATTTTCCTTGATGAACATGGCCATGGAATGTGGACAACTCGTGTAGAATTGTTCCATTAGCATCAACTCTACCAAATTCTCATATCCGGGTTGTAAACCCGATAACTTCATCCAATTGATCAAATAGCTCCGCATCCTACTCACAAACTGGGAGGCAGACTCCCCACTCTCCGGTTTCGCTGCACGCAGCTTCTTACGGAAACTCTCACTAGTTAACGAATATCGCTCCAATAGCGCTTGCTTAACTTTGGTGTAGTCCCGAGAATCATCCTCATCAATCCTAGCGTACGTTTCCAACGCCTTTCCTGTAAGTAGCGCACTCAAATGGGATGCCCAGTACCCGACAGGCCATTGTTGAGCCTTTGCATATCGCTCAAACCTACTCAAATAAGCGTCCATCTGGTCCTTCCCATCCTGGAAAGCAGGTAACTTAGGCGCCCTACCCGCAGTATTTTCCGCCTGCGCTGCGCTGCCTATGCTAGCTTGATTTCGATTTCTCGCCTCCTCGAGATCTATCTTTAACTTTAACAACTCCTGTTCTGCAAGTAAGTTTTCCCTTACTTCCGCTCGCTGGTCTCTCTCACTGTTCTGTTCTGCTTTCTCTCGTGCGCGCTCATCCTCAACAAACTGCTTCAACGCAGCCCCTTCCAAACCGAAAGTCTTCCCAATCGAAACCAGGTTTCCCAAATCCATCACTCATGCACCTCTCACAAATCGGCACACAGAAAAGGGGAATGGGGAAAATATCACTTACCAGCTATCGGGCTGAGCTGAGCAGAGATGAGCAGACTTGACCGCAGGGACAGAGGCAAAGCAACGGAACAGCTGGTCGCGTAGAGGCTTCTGTAGTAACAAAAACAAACTCAAACTTCTACGTTAGAACAGAGCAATAATTCAAACGATAAGACAGCAATAATTATACATACACATGCAAATCGTTAAAATTGTCCAAATTATTTGAACAGCTACAAACCCTTAAGGAAGGTCCCTTCGTGGTCGCCAAAAATTGTCAAAAGGTTTGCGGCATACCACAGTACGAATAAATCAAGCGCAATGTACACAAGTATTGACAAATAATTGAGAATTTTAATTACAATAAAGTACAATAATTGCTGGTCAAGTAGAAAGTAATCAAATGTTCAGCTAGCTGCTGATATTAATAATGTTCAAGAGTTCAGGCTATCAGCCAGTGTTTTATCGCGATACCGGTTTACCCGCGGAAGAGTGTCTCACGCTACCGTGCTTGTCGAACCCAGTTCGATGTCGGTGCCCGTCCGTAGCGCGCGGAGACGTGCTCGCGAAGACCCACGTGGTCGTCTCGCTCGAAGATCTGCCGTCGTCGTTAACGCTTCCCGGGGTGACGCTGTTGCCCTCGTCTGACGTTGTCCAGCCTGTGTCCCAGTGTCTGTTGACTGGAGCCCAAATTCCGCCTGAGCGTATGCGGCTGCAAAAATAAAACATCCATAAAACTTGCGAATATATACTCAAGCAGCATCTTCCTGCTGGATTAAATCAATGTTATGAGTAAATAATGACGCAGATTCATGAACTAAAATCATCGTATCAATTTGCTATGAGAACAACAGTTAACTGTCATTACAACTCATGTATCATTACAAAATAGTATATATTCAATTTATCATTCGTTATATTCCATTTTCAATCTATTACTCGTTAAGTAAAGCGCCATGAACCATTTGTATTAGCGCTATATAAGTAATTATATTGTTTTGTACACGGAATATTCGATGCAAAGTCTCACTTGTACTACTACAAACTATAATTTCAATTCTCTAAGTATTCCACCACTTGCTGTAAATATTCGCACTTCGTTTAGAGCTAGTGCGTATTATACACCAAAACACATTTACTAATTTGTTCTGAGAGGATTTAACATGGAATATATTTCATACAACGAAATCGTCATTATACACAACTCACAGCTACCTTTGGTTTGTGTAGCCCACGCAAAGCACAAAACAATTGTAATACTTTGTTCAGAACACACCTCATTTATGCGTTACATTATATATAAAACAGATATACAATTACGTATTCAAAACTTACAGCTATCTGTCGTTTGCGAAGCCTGTGAGAAGCTGAAAACCGATGCTTGCCATCCCGGAGGACTCCGTCTCTAAATTCCACGGTCGTCTGCACAATCTGCTATTACAGCCCGATATCTTGGCAGTTAAATTACGGGGAAAACACTCGCTCTCTCAGCAAAGTACTCGTTCGCCCCGAACTTCCCGCGTCTCTAGACACGCCTCCAATTGGTGGCTAAACAGGTCTGCTCTCTTCCAGATCTTAGTGGCTTCTGCTGTCTCTCAAATCCGCCTCAACTCTCATACCCAGATCACCACATTCACCAGTGTACACATCCCGTTCACCCAATCACAGACTGTGGAGTGTACCACAATTCGCCCAATCACCGATCACCCTGCTATCATGTGACTACAGCGCGCAACTCTAATTGGCCCTAAAACGCGGTAACGACCCCAGCGTCCCGTTACTAGGCGCGGCGCTAATTCATACGCAAATCACAGCCCCGTGTCCGATCGTGCGCACCAATCACAGTGCGACACGCAATCGCGCTATCCCCCACAACTAATAACCGAACTCGCTGCTATGCCGGGCAATCAATAAAACACGCACAAGTTGAACAAGCGCTACCTACTGGAGCGATACACGGAATAATACAATTACAAACCATCATCCGCTCTGCACGTGCTGGGTACTTGCCCACATAAACTAAACAAACTAGTCTGGGCTCAAGTCTACTGTGACAATTAATTTTCTGGCAGTTTCACAAACATTAAACGTGGTTGGCTGGCTGCAATATTTGCCATCCGGCGACGAGAGATGGCGCTAGATAAAGAGCTGTTGTTGTTGTTTTTAAACTGAATGGCAATCAGTCTAGAAAGACTATGGTTGCCAATTGCTGTACTACTATTTACAACATTATAATGCAAACCTGGTGTGGGTTTGTTTTGTTTAAGTGCACATTATACAGGTGTTAACTGGTGGTGGAGGGAAAAGCACGGAATGTTCAACTCCGAGGGATTTTAAATGCTATTGAGTGAATAGTAAATAAGTCCCGAGACGTAGTCGAGGGACTTATTTTCTTCACGAAATAGCATTTTAAATCCCGAGGGGAACATTCCATGCTTTCCCGACAGCAAAGTTAAAAACTGTTTTATCATCAGACTAAATCCGGGGGCTTAAATATACACATTCATGCATACGCATTGAAACTAAAATCAGTAAAAAACAACATACATTTGGTTCTCATTGTGACGTCATAATACAATCTCTTCTGCAGCGCGAGACATGCGGTAAACAGTGCTTTTTGCCATGTGACAGTATACAAATGATGCGCAGGTATGAGTGGGTCGGTAGGAATTGTTTGCACAAGGTAACTATGGAACTGTTAAACCCACGAGGCGAAGCCGAGTGGGTTTAGACTAGTTTCCATAGTTACCGCGTGCAAACAATTCCACCGACCCACGAAATAAACTTGCGCATCATCTGTTTTATAGAATGGGCATTGTTACGCCCCCCCAAAAGTCAAACAATTAAAAATTAGAAAAATTACCGGATGCATGAAATAATTTTACCGGACGCATGAAATTTTTTACCGGACGCATGATTTTTTTACCGGACGCATGAAATTTTTTACCGGACGCATGAAATTTTTACCGGACGCATGATTTTTTTTACCGGACGCATGACATTTCATGCATCCAGTACAATTAATTGTCTGCACAAATTTTGCTCTCAACCAATCAGATTGCAGGGATTTATCAACCAATTCTATAATTAAACATGTTACATGGCAGGTGATAAAATGTGTTAATACACAACATTTTGACAAATTACGTATATATAATACATATAGGAGTACAACACAATATTAAGTAGTGGTTCATTTTCTTCTGTTTTATAACTAGACCTTCAAACATGTTACACGCTGGGACTCCCGCCACTGATGAATAATAATATATAGAGAATTGCGACAAATATTGTGCATAAATGGATACAAAATGGCAAGAAGGAATTGAAACCACTGAATGCTCAAACAGGTTAAGTCATAGTACTTAGCGCATTGTTGAACTCAGCATTCCTGCATTTGCACCACATGCATGCAGCAACTTAAAACAGCTGTCGCCATTTTGTTTCCATTTGTGTACATTAGTTGTCGTAACTCTCTCTATAAAGGGACTCTAATGAATAATTCATACTCAAGCGATGTAGGGCGCAGATTTCGGACTTCAGTGAAAACTGTATGATACATTTACTGAATGAACCGCTTCACATCTATTATTATTGCTAAGAAGAAGAGTTAAAGAAGAGGATACGAACCCAATATATCTAGCGTTGTAGCCAACAACGTGACCAATAGGCCACATGAATCGTCAGATATGTCTCATTGTATTTATATCCCTCAAATTTACCCAAACCTTAATCCTAGATTCATATTAGTTATGAAAATTGATGACTAGCAGCTCTCGACCAACATCGCCCCATGAATTGTTCATAATTTATATTGTCTAGCGCCATCTTGTGTCCATGGCACAAGAACTGAACAAAATATCGCCTCTTGTCCTGGCGGTCAAAGTCGAACCTATTCATTACCATGATAATTGAATTAATCAGTCTGAATAAATAACAAAAGCTCGATGTGAAACCAGTGGATATAATATCAGCGAAGCACACACCTTCCCCACGTTGTAGCTATATTATGCTCTGGGGATTCCCAAAGTCTATTTTTCGAAATATAAAACAAACATAAATACATTATTTAGCAAAATCTGTGTAGTACGATTTTTTACTGAAACAAGCAAGCAACTAAAGTGTGTTTGATTCATGGCTACCGTGTATGTTAACCTTAAATCAGTCGAGCTTCAATTCAAAAAGGCGATAAGTCCATTTGTGCAACTTCTTTATCCAACTGTATACACATGCCTATGTGAATGTAATTTAACGTTCCATTTTTAAAATTTGATTGTTTAATAATTTCCCAAAAATGTTCAATTCTAGATATAGCTACATAGCTTTTTATGTTGGTCCTACTAATACCGTTCATTCAATTTTGTTTAATAGTGGATGCAGCGCTTTTTCGAACTAATCTAATCAAATACAGCTGAAATTAAGTAAATGCAATCTACTAACTCCTCTAATTGTAAGATTATTACAGATTTTTGTACTCTAGTACAAAGTAAATACGAGCAAAATATGGAGTTTCAGGTCAAAGTTGATCAATTAACTTGTACTGCATGCAAGTTAAGCATTATTCCGTTTGCCCTTTAGCTTCAACATAATCTAGTTGCCTTTTAATATGGGTATGAATAACTGAGTTTTAAGCATAATAGCACCACTTTTATTATTTGTTCATCATTATAACTAGTAGCATTTATTAAATGATTGTTAGTATTTTTTGTGTAATATTATTATTATTTTAATATAATAACAATTTATGTTATTGTCATCATCCCCAACACCATGTCAGTATTGTTGATATATCATAACAACAGACTATTGATTTAACATGAGACTATGGCAGCTGTCAGCGGTTTAAATTCAAAAGAGAGAGAGAGAAAAGAAGCACACAATTAATTCAGCACAATAAAATTATGTTATTCCCCCGCCCTAAGCATAATAATTGCAAGCGTAATGTACGCATGGATACAGTATACCGTGTATACAACACGCACGGCGTCATGTAGTTAGTGGACCTTGGCCCCCCTAATTGGCCACATCCATGTTTTGTAGGGCGTTTCAATACCAGTCAATCCCGGTTCTGACACCAGTCAGTCAGATTTAGAGCATTCGTCTACTATAGTTTGTCCATGCATAAAAAATGTAAATATGATCAACACTACACAGGTTTTGTATTACAAGCTGTTGTTATGTGTAGGCTACATATTTCCTACATAAATAATTTGCGCAATTAGTGTCATTGGTTTAGGACTGCATGTATCGATGGATTTGATAGAAAACAAAAAGAACGGCTAAATAAATATAGCTATATCGAGTCGCAACAATGGCCCATTACCGAGGGCACTCGTACGAAGTCGTGGACCACGACGTGATCGGCTGGTTCTCAACGGACGAGGAAAAAAAGTATTGCAACGATCGTCGAAATCGTCGCTTCCTCGTCGACCCCAATAAGTACGACCATCGGGACATCGACCTCAAACAAGGAATCGACGATTACGTGCCGCGTGAAGATCGTGGCTTAGGCCTACAACCATCGTCAGCGAGTCCGATCTTGGAGTGGATACGCGACCACCGTGGACGAGCTGATTGAGAAAGATATCTTGGTTCCTGGGGGAGATGGCAAGTCAAAGAGGTTAGAATATTTAAACTTTTAGGCCTAAAACCAATATACCTTATATCTTGTTGAGCAAATTATCATGATGTTAAGATGTATTCCTGGAAGTGCTGGGTGAGCTTGCTTGCACTTCAGGCAGCTTAATTAGCCACAGTAAGGGTGTATACTGTTACCATATAGGCGTTGATTTCTTTTTCGCAATGGGGGAGGGGGGGGGGGGGGGGGGTGGGGGGGGGGGATGGGGGACAGGGCGACCAACCCAGCAGCGTGTCAATGGTTTTATGACAGGTAGAGTGGGGGCGGGGGGGGGGGGGGGAGGGGTAACACAAATAGAAAGGCAGGATATCAATATTCACACTAATACATTGTTTTCTTCTACTAGACTCAACGTCGATTTTGTCGCTCGTCGTGGTGCTTTCGCTTGCCTCCTCCGAGCCGCCTCGAGCCTCGACGGAGTCGATATCTTCGTCACGCTGTGCAACGGGACATACTACATCGAGAGACTCGAAGACATGAGCGATTGGGGTTCTCCAAAGACGAGGTTTCAAGGAGCAAACTTCATCCGTTTTGTTGCTAGTGGTAAGTCGCAATTTTGTTTTTTCTATTGGCATTTTGCGTCTATTTGAGGCGTTTCTGATCACTATTTGAGATATTTGGTTGTTGATTTATCCCACTATGTATCATAGTAGGCCTACTTGGTACTTGGTATATAATACCGATATTTAACCTTAAAAAGGCCGGGCTAATTTGGGGTCTTCAGCAGGCTGGGGGGGGGGGGGGCATTATGCCCCCCCCCCCCCCCCCCCCCACCCCCCCACTAAGATCTCGGTCGCGGAGCGGCCGATCGCCGTGAAAAATTGCACGCATGATAAGTGAAGTGTTTATAATACAATGGTAATTTTAATTTTTTGATAAATTCATTAATTTGCATATTTATGGTAATTTATGCAAATAAGGTCATCAAATTCATATTTTTATCCATAAATCAAATATTCTTCATAATTAAACTCTGGTTTTCACTACATATATTCTTAAGAGCATTTGGAATAGTAATACGACAACAAAATTTGGAAGAGCCAGGTTCTTCCTTATGTTTTCTATTGTTTTTATAATTTCTTATGTATTTCTTTGTTTTTTTTACTTATTTATTTTATTGTTTTTGTTTTTGTTTTTTTCTAACTATAATTCAACTATTTTTGAACCCCAAAACAAACATATAAAATGTAAACAAGACCAAATAACCAATGATACACCTCCTTTTACGAAAACTGATATTTCCATATGTTTTGTACACAAATCACGAAATTGAGCAATTTTCGGGCTGACATGCATAGACAAAAGGTCACGTGACTTCGTAACGGTAGGTCCGATTTTCAAAATTTTTGTTTTAAAATATGCGCAATACCCAACAAAAAAAAGTCACCAAGCAGCGGCGCGTCATCTTACCGCGTTTTGGAGCAATACAAAAAATTGCGGAGGAGGGGGGGGGGGCCATTATGGCCCCCCCCCCCCCCCCGGCCTTTTTAGGGTTAGTTACTCTATGGTTAAAACGTTGGTAATATTTGACATTTTTATACCGACCATGTATTTCATGGTAAAATGTTGCTCCTATGACATTTGCTCTAAACATTACTAGTACTATATATTCACCTTCTATTTATACCAAATACAAATTGTTCCGCTAACTCAATGGCATAATTATGAGGGACAGTGAAAACACCACGGGGGCTCCCATTTAGCCCCCAAAACGCTAACATGCGCAACTAAAAACAAAATTAAAATGGCCATTAAAATTTGCTTGAGTTTGATGCAAAAACATATTTTAGTATATGCTCTTTTCACGCTGGCAAGCTTGAAAAATAGCCCTTGACAATATTTTGTCTATTTTTTTCTGGAATGGAAACCGGGACATGTGCCACCAATAATTTTAAATGTCATTTAAACATACAAATACAATTTGTAACAAACTAAATAAATATATAAACAAACGCACAGCAAACTTCGAGTTATTATTTATTTATTTATTCAAATATATTTATACAGGATAGCCTGATCAGCAAGGATACTGTTTTCGTCAGGAACATCATACAATATAAATTATACAATAATACAGAAATATGATAGACATAATAAATGTAACAATATCTACAAGTATATGACCAGCAGATTCAAGATATACTTTTAAGAATTATGGACAAAATTATATTTCAAATAGCTTCAATTTATTTCAATTATAAAAACACAATTAAATTTCTATATATAAATATACTTGAGAAAAAAAAGGAAAACAAAATATTGGGTACTCCAGCAAGCACGTGATTGTCGTTCGAGCAGATTGTCAACACAGAATTCCCACAGTCATTACAGGACCTATAGCGTCTAGATGGCCTAATTTTCACAATTCGGCTCTCTATATGAAATTTGTCCTGAAGAAAAAGAATTTGGCAGTAATTTCTCATGAAATCAATCAATTTTGGGGTAATTAGTAAATATCTAATTGTCCTGGGAACGCCCCTTTTAAATCGCCAAAATGTGACGTCATCTAAAGTACGGACTAATGAACTAAATTCTGTAGATGACGCGTCATGACGTAAGCCAATGAATTGTCAATCACATGTCAATCACGCTGCCGATTCTGGACCATAAATGTGGGTGGGGCGTAAATTGGCTGCTAAATGAGATTTGGCATCAGAAAAGTAGTCTTAAAATCACTACTGTGTTTATTTTCATGGATTTTTTTTTTCGGCAGACCTATTTTACAAGTCATCAACTATGGAATAAATGCCATAGTACGTTGTATTCTTTAGGTCCTTTAACTACTGCAGGCACACGCACAGCCACACATCACAATGGGAGAAGCACACACATTCACTCATCCGTATCACACAATGGAAACATAACCACGAACAAAACCAGATACATTCATCCACCCGTTCTGTTTTGTCCGATAGATTACGTATATGTTGGTTACTAAACAATATTTAAAATAAATATAATTAAAAAACAGTAATCTTGTGCCAGTTAGAACTGTTACTTATTTTGTACATGTATAGCCTACTAACTTTGTGCCTGAAACAGTTTAACGTTAAACCTGGACTAAAGTTGAGCCACTGATGAGAATTTGGGCCAATGCATTCAAATTACCTAGTTGTACTAGTATACTTGGACAACAGATTGAAGGTGCAGGAACAAGAATTTGCCTTTATTAATCAGCATGGGTCTACACACTAAGAAAAAATGGGTCAATATTACACCTATACAGGGTGTCTCAGAAAGAATGCAACACCTACGATCCTCCTTCATTTCATCAACATCATCGACCAAATGTCATTGTTTTTTGTTTGATTGGGTAGAACATTCTTTTTCCAACAAGATGATACCATAAGCATTGATTTTGGGTAAGGCGTTTGAATCCTAGGGCCATTTTTCTGAGGCAATGTCATTTCCTAAATTTGCTACTTTTTCGTCTCCGGCGATCCTCTGAACACTGAGACATTCTCGCCCCACGGCCTCCCATAGACAGAAGAACCGCATGACTGCTCTCCCTTTGATAAGGATGACAATGTGAGCCATACCTTATGGGGTACTTGATTATGCAACATTGTCTTCTTTATCAAAGGGAGAGCAGTCATGCGTTTCTTTTGTCTATGGGAGGCCGTGGGGCGAGAATGTCCCAGTGTTCAGAGGATCGCTGGAGACGAAAAAGTAGCAAATTTAGGAAACGACATTGCCTCAGAAAAATGGCCCTAGGATCCAAATGCCTTACCCAAAATCAATGCTTATGGTATCATTTTGTTGGAAAAAGAATGTTCTCTAAAAAAGAATACTCTATTTCCTTCATGCATAATAAGCTATCATTTTACAAAAGAATCATAGAGTAGTGATGGATATCAAACATTTTGCATTAAAATACTAAATGCATTTTTTGTCTCTCTGTGAGTTAATTATTTATCTCGGAAATTGTAATTGGCTGACTGCCTTGCCGTGGTTTTAGTTGTCATTTATTTTCAGACCAATTTCAATAATTTCAAGTTAATATTTGACACATGTTCATTATAAAACCATGAACTTATACACTCATTATGGTGCACAATACTTTTGATGTTGGCATAGAGTTTATCAATGGTATATATCTCAGAAAACCACGTGTTGCACAAAATGGTGCAATGTTACTCCTTTGCCAAGTCTGCACCTTTCGCCGTTACTTTGCACATTGTTTGATTCTTGCTTGGTAGCTTATCAAGCAAATGACCAATCAAAGGGGCTGTATAGTGAATCTACGTGTGAAGAAGAACTATTTTCATATTACGTTACTGCCAATTTCTCTGTTTTTCAAATCCCTGCATGCATGATGAGCTATTATTTCACGCAAGAACCAATAGAGCAGTGATGTAAATCAACAATTTTGCATTTAAGCACAAAATACATGTGTTTTCTCTCCGTGAGTGAATTGTTTCTCTCGGATCCTGTAATTGGTTGATAGCCTTGCTGTGGCCGTAGTTGTCATTAATATGATTGTACAGACCCATCTAATTCTTTTCAAGATTATATTAAAATAAAATTGGCACATATTCATTCAAAACCATAAGGGTATACATTCATAATAGTGCGTGATATATTTGATGATTGACATAGAGTGTACGAATCTTGTATTAACAGAGGAGTACATAAAACCATGCGTGCAGTAGAACCATGGTTTAGGAACAAGACTAAGAAAGGTGCGACTTTGCCCCTTAGCAAAATGCACCCTAAAAGGTGCATAAAATGGTGAAACTTTAATCCTATGCCGAGTCTGCACCCTTTTTCGTTACTTTGCACCATTTATCAACCATTTTTTCTTAGTGTGTATTAAAGCATTTTGTAAAATATTTGAACTCCAGAATATCTTAATCAATTTATTTTGTTCTCACTGATGAATTAATAAGTATATCGATACGTGGACATGAGTCACACATGTACGAAGACAATAGTTCATTACGTTATCTGACATGGTCAAATACGAGCCATTAATTGGCTAACCTCAGTCATGTGATGTTAAAATAGTTTTGTTTAATATTATATGGAAGACCCGCGATATATCGATAGAGCAGAATTTTCGCGTAGGCCAATGGCAACTAATGACATCAATGCTATCGCTTGCAGGTGTTATTTTACATGCTGCAAGAAATATTGTAACGTCACAATGACTTGTCAACATATCACTTTGAGATCAGAGAGGCCAAAAGTGTAAAGATATGCTATTTTTGTCACTTAATATAACATTTTTAAACAGATAACGCCTACATTACAAACTAATAGTTATAACTAATTACAAATGACGAAGAAAAAAGCCTGTTATCATTCAAAAAGAGCTGTTTAAAACACCTGTTGCATGTTTTTGAAATAATTATTAAATAGAGAGATCATCAAAAACTATTTTAAACCACTTTTGTAAAATTGAAAACGTGTAAGCATTTTATTTTGTTTTTATTAAACCATCGAATAAACTTGGGGTCTCAGGTTTATTCCGATCGGATATATTTATTGATATTTCAGCTGTTTCTGAACCAATTTTGATCAAATGAATTGTATTGTGTCGTTGAAATTGTATGCTCTTTCAAATTTGACACTCAACCTTTCATTACCTCACAAAAAAAGTATTTCTTGAAGCGCCCTCTATACCAAAACTGAACTACATGTCAGCCCTCAAATTGCAAATGGTAATGATTTGTATAATATTGAAAACGTATTGGAAAAGAAAATGTTTAAATGTATGTTTACGATTTTTCTCAAGCGGATGGAGAGGTCCCGGATGTTGCAGAATTTAAACCACTCCATGCCAATGCCCGCTACTACTCGGTGACCCAGGCCCGGTGCGGCGCACACAGAATGATGTTCTCCTCCGATACAGAGGCAGAGCGCGGAGATTCGAAGGAGCGCCCTCCGAACAACTTGGTCTCTATTAAGTCCACCCGGACCCTCGCAAATCAAAGGAGCAGGGCGTCTTTCAATAGGTAAATGATGACGGCTTCTTAATTCATGTATTAATGATGTAAGCCTATAATGGGTGAGTCTTTCCCATCCATTTCAACACTTTTGTCATTCAATTTTTATATAAATTTGTTCGCTTATTTCGTCCCGAAAAGCCGTGAATGCGCCAATGCCAACTTCTATTTCGTCTATTGTCGAACAATTTCGCCATAATTCCATTCTATTTAGTAATTTATCACACATTATCGTCCAGTAAAATTCAAATTTATCAGTCACCGATGTGTTCAGCAACAGTGACCGACGAATTTGAATTGTAATCGACCAAAATTCGTTCCCGAATTCTCGGGAGGTAATTGAAGTACAAACGTATCAAATTAAATGACAAAAGTGTTAAAAAGGACGGCTATTACCTGTACGATCAAGAATAATATTTCTGTCATTTAACAAGAATTAATACGTTCATCATGCATAACTGTTTTAACATGTTTGTACTGCATTGTTTAGGTACAAGACCCTGTCATGGTGGTCCCAGACACACATGGCGGGAATCCCGGATATCCTGTGTGGGTTTCGGGACAATTCCCGTGACGCCATCTCGTCAGTCGAGCTGATGAAGACCGATAAGTTACCAAAATGGTCTGAGGTGAGCTAGTATATTTTCAGAAGCTGGACAATAATAATATTTTGAAATGTAAAATGTATTTAACATGGTTAACATGAAATAATGAAAGTATGAAACAAGGAAACATTATGATTATATGACAGTATGCATGTAGGGCCGGTCATACTTACGGTAGTGGACGTAGTAATCCGAAAGGTAATTTAATGTGGGTCAGACGTGGTTAAACTAGGATAAACTACGTTTCAGTACGTTAAGGTACGGCGATGAGCCACAGAAGAGTACAGATAAGTACGTTCAAGTACGATAAACTACGCTAGACATCGGTAATGCCGATGCAGCTCACTCACGGGCAGGTACGGAGTGGTACGTCCGACTACGCTTGAGTACGGTAGACTACAGAAGCCACTATGCTAGACTACACAAGACTACGCTAAAGCACGTCACTACGGTATATTCAGCAACTCCGCACGGAGTATGCAGCCAGCCCGCGGTGGTGTACGGCCTTGAGCAGTTCTAAGCAAGTTGTCTAATTTTGTGCTTAAAAATGTCTGGACCAAGAGTGCCGATGCTGGTTTTGTGCACGGTGAAGTACGTTAGAGTACGCTATGGTACGTCTAGGTACGTAGCGAAGTACGTTTGACTACGTCAGACTTCGTTAAACTACGTTAGACTACGTTAGACTTCGGTTTAGTACGTTAGCATTACGGATGCCTTTTAACCAAAGACACTACAAGGGGAAGAGTGGACACTTCGGGGATTTTGTGTAACGCTGAATTTCGTACATCGGGAAGGGCGCCCCTAGCGTTGGGTAGGTTAACTTCTTGTTGTTTTCGCGCGTAGCCATTGAAAACACAATAGGGAACTGGTAGTGAAGTATCAAATTCCTTCTTATTTTTGCTTTTTTATCTCAAAATGTACGTACACCAAATATTAAAAGTACAACCAAATATTAAAAGGAGTTTGTTTCTAAGTTTGTCTGTTTACAGGGTGAAAATTTCCAAGAAATATTTAATAGTAGACATGCAGAATCATACATTAATTTGCTTGCTGTTAAAAAAGAACTCATGTACATCATCAGGATTGTTGCTGTTAACCTGTGTCATGGTTTTAAATCAAAATAGTAACATTTATTTGAATACCTCTTTCTCTCTTTTATATGAAGAATTGTTGTTAACCAAGAGTGTCACATCCGAAACACAAGCATTTTGTTAACTTTCATATCGGAAATGCGATGCCCTCAAAAAATCCAAGTCAAGTTAAAGTCATGCAGGAAATCTGGTTCCTCTTTTCACTTTCTTCTCTAAATTCGCAGATTAAAACATAATATTCACTTCTCATTTTCTATGCAAAAAACTACAGAAAAAAAAAGAAAAAAAGCTGCAGGATCATCTTTGTTGACAAATTTGCTAAAATAGGCAGAAATATCAACAACAAAAAAGTGTGCCTTATATGTCTGCATATATTTCAAGTTCATACTTCTAGTAATCTAAAATCCTGATATCCACATGGACAGCGAGTTAATTTCATTAATTTTTTGTCCCTAGTTTGATTTATAACATTTCATTCACCATGGGATACATAAATATGAAATTTTATGTGAAAATGTTATAAATCAAAACTAGGGACAAAACATTAATGAAATTAACTCCTGTCCATGTGGATATCAGGATTTTCGATTACTAGAAGTATGAACTTGAAATATATGCAGACATAAGGCACTCTCTTGTTTTTTGATATTTCTGCTATTTTAGCAAATTTGTCAACAAAGAGGAACATTTTCAAATCCTGCATATCTTTTTTTATTTTTTTTTTTTATTTCTGTAGTTTTTTTGCATAGAAAAATGAGAAGTGAATAGTATGTTTTAAAGGTAATGGTGAGTATTGGTAATTTCCAAAGTGCCCCCCCCCCCCCCACCCAAATTAATTGTAACGGATTTGGTTGATTTCAATTCCAAATGAAAAGATCATCGAAAAAAACATGGGAAATAATAATAATTCCCCTTTCAAATGCTTTCATTGTTGTGAAATTTGCTTTCAAAATATGATATAAAAGGATTGACGCCCGGGTATCACTTTTTAGAGAACGCTAGGCGCGAGGGCCCCTAACGTTCTAGATGCTCCTAATACAGGACTGAAAATAGATATGTTTGTGCACCGCTAATTGTGCTTAAAACTATACATATGATACGCGTACTTACCACCAATTCACTCTTCCAATATGTGATCCAAATATAGGGTGGATTAAAATTATGATTTTCACCCTCCATTCCGCAAAAAAATCAGTGATATTATGCGCCTCATGGACTTCTATCCGTGTGTTAGAAAGACGAACGAACGGGGATTGCGGTTACACATGAATATGCACGGTATTATAACTATACATGTATTACCGTACCGCGCACTTGCAGTCCCGTATTAAGGACCTAGAACGCTATCGCTTCGCGCTAGAGTTAATTTGACACTTGAGTTGTAACGGTTATTTTTGAATGATAACAGAGGTTTTACTTTGTCGTTTGTAAGTGTGCATACTTGTCGAGCATGGTGAAGTAATTAACTATTAGTTTTGTACCGTAATCGCTGCAGGTTTTGGTTACTAAAGTTAAGTTTGACCAATACTCACCATTATCTTTAATCTGCGAATTTGTGAGAAGAAAGTGAAAAGAGGAACCAGATTTCCTGCATGACTTTAACTTGACTTGGATTTTTGGAGGCATCGCATTTCCGATATGACAAGTACCCCAAATGCTTGTGTTTCGGATGTGACTCTTCTTGTTAACAACAATTCTTCATATAAAGAGAAAAGAGGTATTCAAATAAATGTTACTATTTTGGTTTCAAACCATGACACAGGTAACAGCAACAATCCTGATGATGTACATTGAGTTCTTTTTTTAACAGCAAGCAAAGAAACTTGTACGTGAATGTTGATTCTGCATGTCTAACTATTAAATATTTCTTGGACATTTTCACCTGTAAAACAGACAAACTTAGAAACAATCTCCTTTTAATATTTGGTGTACGTACATTTTGAGATAAAAAAAGCAAAAATAAGAAGGAATTTGATACTTCACTACCAGTTCCCTATTGTGTTTTCAATGGCTACGCGCGAAAACAACAAGAAGTTAAACCCTACCCAACGCTAGGTGCGCCCTCTTCCCCCATGCTACGAAATTCAGCGTTTCATTGATCGCTGCTACAAAACCGGCGCAGTGTTCAGTCTTCCCCTTGTAGTGTCTTTGCTTTAACGTACCGCCTCTTTTGAACATGTTCAAAAAATTAAATCGAAGATCACGGCTCCCCCGAGTTAATACCAAGTTAGCATTACGGAAAAGCTACGGTACGGTACAGATGCGCGTACGTTCAAACTACCTTAAAGTACCATTCAACCTACGTTCAACTACAGTTAGCCCTCCACTACGTTCAACTACGTCCACTACCGTAAGTATGAAACGCGCCCTTTTATATATGTCCGTGTGTGTGTATGCGGGTGTGTGTGTGTGTGTGTGTGTGTGTGTGTGTGTGTGTGTGTGTATTTGCTTAAATTTTATGTATGATTGTGTGTGTCTGTTTATGTGTTGTGCACGCGCGCGTGTGTATGTGTGTGTGTGTGTGTGTGTGTGTGCGCGCGCGCGCGTATGTACGTGTTTTGACAAGAGAAGTACCAACTGGAGACATTTGTTATTCAGTAATTATTTTGAAATTTGATTCTTTGTTGGAGACAAACACTTGGCTAAGCATGACAAGGGATATAGTTGTCCACATATATCATGTCTTACATTTCTAAAAACGTTTACACGAAGTGGCAATAAAGTCAGCATAAGCATGATAAGCTATTTGAGTGGTAAGAGTGTGTAAATTGTGATTCAACGAATATAAATTTCCACAAAAAGTATGCAGAAGAAAATGTCCCCACACGATGATTGGATGTGCATGGCGGAAAAAATAACCATCCCTATTTTCGATTATGTTGGAAGGGTTTTTGGACCACCATGGAGTGTCAGTCGAAGTTCAACTCTCTCCTGTGTGACATCAAAGACAGGATACGAGATGACGACCCAAAGTAAGTAGGCTGTGAAAAAGAATATGTTTGTTTTTTTTCGAATTATCAGTAATACATGAACAAGCAAAGAAAAAACTGTCCCTGGACGAATGGGTGAAGTTTTGTCAGAGATGAGGGTTTGTCAGGGGTCACCTGAAATTCGAGTCCTAAAATGAATTATTTTCACAGTCCCTTCCCTCGATTGGTGCAGGCTCATGGCGTGTTAAGAGTTAATATGAGATGTTCCTTTACAAATATTATTATTTTCAAAACTCTCGGGGTTGCAGCCCCTAGGCAAGTTTCAAATCAAATAGAGCATATCCAGGTTATTTAACTATATAGTCTCTTAATAGTATACTGACCGAACATCATAGCTCTCTACACATGTAAGAAAAGAAAATTTTGCTTCCGAAACTAGTGGGGGCGGGGGCAGTGGGTCTCTTGTAATTTTTTTGAGAGGCACATGTTTTGACCTGCCATGCTGTCAATAGAAAAGGTATTTAGTTCATGATTTCCAGATTTACTTTGTCAACTACTCTTCCTCTAAAAACACGAATTTTGGTATTGTTTTTTGTTTTATTGTTTTATGTATCGATTTTTGTGTTTTTCTTTCTTTTTTATTTATTCATTTCATTTATTTATTTATTTATTTTGTTGGGGGGGGGGGGGGGGGGGCACTCTTGTGGAAACTCCATTTTGTGCGGGTTCCCTCAGGACCTACCGTAGCTAAGCCCCCTGATATACAATGTGCCCACAGCACC